>VYXC01012426.1:1089505-1218095 GCA_013397175.1 Platysteira castanea | reverse complement strand
GAGAAAGTTTATTTTCATTCCTCATACTTATAGGTTTCTCAATTCCACAAGGGATTGGAGGACATGTCACTTCCTCTTCAATCCCACTGGAGAAAAGAGATGCACGTCAAACTTTTCCCTCATCACAAAGGAATGAAAAACAGAAAGGACAGTTAAGTAAACATTGTCTATTATTTACATAAACTCTGTGAGAATATCTGACTCCAAAAATGTAAATTATAAGAAGGTTAGCAAAACAGGACAACACTTGAGCATACTGCAGAAGGATTTTTAAGAAGTGAAACACTGACCAAAACCCCATGTCTTGTGTCTTTGTGCAGTCGGTGGAAAGAGGGAGGGACTGGGAAGGAAAGGTGTTCTAATGATTTATTTTAGTTCTCATTACTCTTTTTACTTTTAATTCTGTTAATAATAAATTTTCTTTATACTGTTTAAGTTTTGAGCCTGTTTTGCCCTTAAAATTTTTTTCCCCTAATCCTTATCTCAACTCATGAAGTTTTTATTTTAATTTCCCCTCCTCTGCTTAGCTATGGCAGAAGAAAATGAGTGAATAGTGTTTTCGTGGGCACCTGGTGCTTAGCCAGTATCAAAACTCAACATATATATATATATATAGGCACAGTATATTATTAGCCCAGAAATAGTAAATCCACTTTATTCAGACATTAAAAATAATGACATAAAAAAGGAGAAACTTCATGGTGGTGAATGGCTGTAAACTCACACGTCTTTGATGATACACAGTCTAAAATATTTCAGCGTCTGATCTAACCTGAACTTCTGACCCATATCCAAGCATTAGCTGCTTACCTACTCATGCAATAGCTCTTTGCATGCCACCCTTAGGGAAAGGTCATTTGCATGCTTTTCTTATGCAAGACACAAAGCAGACAACCAACTGTTTTTTGACATGGCTCCCTTGTGCTCTGTTTTTATGCTATTTTTACATGGAAATTCTTAAAATGCAGAAAACAGGAAATTTGTGCCGAAACCACTGATTTATGAAGTAAAATGTCATAAATTCCTTGTTTGTTAATCATACACAGAACATAAAATATTTCCTGTATTATATTTCTAACATGCTTTTTTTCTTTACATGCTGCCAAATTTACAGGAAATTCAAATGTAGAGTGAAAACAGTCTTGCATGTGTGTGAAAGTTTACATTCCAGGCCAGCCACACACTCTTACTTTTGGAGTTAGTGACAAAGTAAACACATCACTGCGTCATTCAGACTGGAGACAGATTCTTCATTCCGTTGTAAGCCCGAGGACAGCCTGCAGACTAGGAACATAGATGCTTGTAACTCTGTTGGGTTGTCTCGTGACGGGCTTAAAGGTGCCAAGTCCATTGCAGAATAAGGCAGGGATGAGTAAAATGGGTCACATTATTTGCATCAGAACTACAAAACCACCAGCTTTCCATAAATAAGTCTCATTTTGTATAGCTAAAAGATGTGCAATAACTCATCCATGACTTTGAGCTCCCATAAAGCATTTCCTTCTTGCAGTTTCGCATCTAAACATCAAATTACTTGATTCCAACATGAAGGCTGATATTCTTTATATGGCAGAAAGACCAGTGGCAGGTGTTCTGCTACAGCTGAGCAGTCCTGGGCCACCTTGGCAAGTAACTTGTGTTGGCTATCCTTTCTAATGTTCTCATAAAAAGGGTCAAGCAACCCTTCCAAACAAAGTGTCTTAGCCTACTTCTAAATGCCTAAGTGAAAAAGGTGATAAAAAGTGACTCCATAGGAATTCTCATTCCTCAACATCTGACCCCCTGGTAGGGCTTGTACAAAGGCAATACAGCGTTCTCCTGTATTGCTTGGTTCTCCTTCCTAATCAAAACATTGATCTAATTCAGATATTTGGATCACTTCACCTTTGGTCTCTTTGGAAAGACATCCAAAAGCATAGTAATGGCTACCATGCTGTTTACACTTCTCTGTTACAAAAAAAGAACATCCCTGCAAATGGCTTTCACTTGGGCAATTGCCTAGGCATTACAGAGTGAATTTACTATTGACCTAGGGGTCAAAATTAATATCCACAACCTCAAGGAGAGATAGCTTCCAGTGTAATTTTAGCTCTCCGACAGCCACTCAGTCGATTCTCCTGGGTGGTATGAGGAGGGCAGAACAAATATACCTTCCAACAAGACTCTTCTTAAAATCAGCTGACCTCTAGATGACTTTTTTCCTCAAACTGGGGTGATGCTGCCTGTTCCCTGGCATACTCCATGTAATGCTGAACAACACAGTTCCTACTGGCATTAAATGAAGTTTTTAGCAGTGCAAGGGTAAGAAAACATCAATCCATGCAAACCTAAATTCTTTTTCATTTGGACCTTGCACTGGGGACCTGCTTGGATAGAGAATCTGTACAATATATAAATATAACTTTCCAGACTTTGTGTGTGCAAGGAAAGGAAAAGATTGCACGAGAGGATTCTCAGTAGCACCATCCAGGCTTGTACCACTAGACAGTCACTTTATAGGACAGGCCTGGCAATCTCAACTCACACAAAACAAGTGTAAAGTTATTACTGAAATGTACTAGAATGTGATCACTTCCAAATAAGGCAACATAATTTAAACAAATTTGTTACATGAACAGATCAGATAGACTGAAGAAAACTGTCCCTTTACAGAAAAAAAGCAGATTATGTTTCCCTATGCATTATCATCTTTATGCTAAATAATTGTTTAATTTACAAACCTGCTTTCTTTTCTTTTTCACAGCAGGTTTGGAATCTGAATCTTGATGCGTTGCTGTCCTGTTATCACTTGCTTTTTCAATAGCTTCATCATCTGAAGGATCTAATCAGAAAAAAAAGAAGAGTTCTTGTTACTTTTTTTCAAATCCATCTATCCATCTTTGCATTCCAAAATAGGGATAAAATGTCCTGCTGAAAGGTTGTCACAATAATACAATCTCATGATTGGCACTAAATACAGCTGTAACAAATACATTCTTTTCGCTAAGTTTGCTGATACTTCTTTCAAAATAAAGTTATTTCCTCCTACTAAAACAAGTCTTGCACATGAAGGGAAAAAAAATCCAAGCAAACACATATGAAAATGCACAAAATCCCCATTCCAAGCTCCCAAATACCTTACTGACACATATTAAAGAGGAAAAATTACAAGACAGGTATAGTGTCCTATTGTAGAAAAATATACGCACACGTTTCCTGCAAGTACATTTTAATTGTGTCTCTTCAGTACTAATTAGACAAAGACACCACTCCCAAAGTTTGAGCAGAATGTCCATAAGAGTAAAACACACTTATGATTTAAAAGGCAACTGTTTAAACTCAGATGTCTCTAGCCATTCTCCTCATCTCTTTTTTCTACAGAGAGACTTCAGGGAAAAAATAAATGCACAGCAACAGCTCCCTCTAATAGTGTTATAATAGTGCTTTAGATATATTCAAATACAGACATTTCTGCTGGGGACCGAGTTACTTCCCTGATAAGTGCCAGAAGCATTATCATCCATCAAACTGAATTAATTCAACTTCTGTAATTGGAGTATTTCTGCCCAACAGGTATTCAGTCATTATTGCAGTCTCCTGTATTCCAAAGTTGTAAATTTACAGCTTCAAGATTAAGTTATTTGTTTTGAAAAGAGAGGAATAGAAGGATTTCTTAATCATCACCCCAAGTATAGATGATATATCTATGCAATCACTAGTTGTGAGCAGAGTAAACTGATGGCCAGAGAACATGAGAGAGAGAAAATCAGTTATAGCTGGTATTTACAAATTCCATGTTGAAATAGCTACCTACTGAAAAAAGGTAAGTAAAAGGATATGTGAAAAATATGCAAAACAATTTAAGTGGAAGGTCAGTAAAGGGATTAAAGAGGTGGGGGGAAAGAATCTCTCTTAATCCACAAGTGCAACATTATATATTACGTGGCTGTTGCCCTGGTTTTTGTAAACCTTCTGTTTTTAACCTTGGAGTCAGACTCTTTTACACAAACTCATGTAAATAATAGCCAATGTTTACTTAATGGTATTTTCTGTTTTTCATTCCTTTTGTGATAGGAGAGCTTTAATGAGCACCTTTCTTCTCCAGTGGGATTAAGAAGGAAGTGACATGCTCTCCAATCCCTTGTGGAGTTGGGATGTGTATAAGAATGAGATAATGTAAACAATAAAGGTCAATTCCTTCCTTTCTGCTGAACCTAGCAGGTCTGAGAGCGTCTTTATTGTGTCTTCCCAGACACACGTGGCAATAAGGCAATGGCTTTGAAAATGCTAATGTGACAGAATGGGTAACAAAATGGGTACATATTTATCCCTGGAAAGATACCATCTCGTAATCTTCACTCCTTTTTCCTACCTTGAAAAACCTGTGTAACAGTCAGCACCCTAAAGTTGGGTTCTGACAGCTGTTAGGAGTTCAAGAAAGTACAGGAAGTTGAAAGACAGTAAAGAAAATCAGTGAATGTTTTAGCAGGTTGGATATCGTTTGTCATGAAATCTTACTTGATATAGATTAGATTCTTGGCAAACCACAAGAGCTTTAGAAAGAGAGCAGCAACTGAGAATTTGTTTTCTGTTCAGTACAACTAAGAGACTCCTAAGTGAAGAGGGTAGATAAATATGTTAATGAACTTAATTAAGACCAAAATAAATGCCATGGAAGAAATGACAGCGCTTGTTTGCGTGTCGATATAGGATGAAGACATATTCTGAAATCTTAAAATAGGAATTCACCAAGAAAAGCCCTTGCTTTCCAGCCCTAGAGCAAATGCAGGAATGTGTGCAGCAAGTGCACATGACAGCTCAGCTGGCCTATCTGCTTCATGCTCTTTGCAGCTACAGCCTCAGATCAGAGCTGAATGGGCTGTGGCCACACGAGTGCCAGAGCTCCTGCAGAAATTATGTGCCTAGTCCTGCACAGCCCAACACATGACAGCAGCTGAACAGGGGAACAAAGAAAGCTCAAAGTTTGTGAGACAAAGCTTTTCCTTACATTAGAGGCCAAATATCTTCCTCCTGAGGATGCTCAAGTGTTCCTGTACCATATGGCTGTCCCTGCACAGCAGCAGATCTTTCCTGCCTATTTCTCTCCAAAGTCACTGACCACTTATGTCCTCCAGCCACTTTGGAATCTCAGCTACAACACTTCATTAGAAGAAGCGCAAAAATCACATCGTTCAGCATACTCCAGAAAGTTTAAAAGGTGTCTTGGTGATTCAGTGTTACCACTGGCCATTACCATGGGCTTGCTTCCCTGTGTATCACCTTTCCTCTGGCAAATTTATTGTGCTATATTTTGGCAGGGCAGCTTCTGTACTTAAGGACCCATCACTGACTTCTGTCTCACCTGCCCTGACTCCAGAGATACTGAAAGAGTGACCAGCTTTAACACACACAGTGCCACAGCCCTGGGGTCTTGGACACACTGTGTTGAAGCAGGCTGTGGAGAGGTGATATAAATGAAGTACATCAAAGAAATCAGAATTGCCTCTTCATCCCTCTTGCTCACTGCGCTTGAGCCCCAAACTCACTCCAAAATGAATTTGTGCATGCCTCACTGAACTGAACTGCTGTGTGAGCTCTTTCCAATGTTTCACACTGAAAATAAATGAGAATTGCATCAAATACATTCAGGGGAAGCTGCCTGTGATCTGCAAGCATTCTTTCTGAAATCCCACTTGGCATGCTCTGAAAGGCAAACAGGAGTCGTGTAAGTTTTAAATAACCTCTTCTCTTTCTCACAACTAAAAGACACGCTGCTAGCAATAGCAATCTAAAACTGGACAAATGGTTTCCATGATCTGAAATAGCCTGACAATGTACCACCTGTTCACTGCCCATTTGAGTTTTGGACAGCACTTCATGGTGCAATGTCCTCTGCTCTCAGCAAGAAGTGAGAGAAGAGGGCACAGACTCAGACTCAACAAACATCAGTGAAAACAGTTCAGATTTGAGCATCTTTCTGCAGTACCTGAGCATTTTTATTTCATACAATGAAGAACTTTATATCTCTTCCAGAAACAATCACCCACGTCCCAGTCAGGACAGCAGCTCATCTCAACCTGTAATTGTTTGTGACACCGTGTCAGCTCCTGTGATGACAGGAGCATTTTGTTGCAGGCATCAAAGTACCACAGGCCAGACTCTGCCAACCACGCTCACATTAAACCATGTACCTTTCTCTGCAAATAGTTACCTTGATGTCAGCAGGATTATTCACAAAATAAATCATAACTTGATGCAAATAAATGCAGAAGCTCACAGATCACAAACATGTCTGTAGCAGACCAGCACTGTTTGCTCTGCTTTGAGGTGCTGAGCTTCCCAGGAGACTCCTTTCTGCCAGAACAGGAGAATTTACAAATCCTTCCTTAATAATAAGCTGGTGCAAATGCAGAACCTAATTGATTAATACAAAGTTGACTTTCATCTGGCTTGAGGTGAAAAGGAGTGAGCAGGCAGGTGCTGACATGACACACTGCTTGGAGGGTGATGCTGTTGAGCACAGCAATTCTCTGCCTCTGCTTTCCTGAGACTTACAGCATTTACACAACCACAAGGTCATCAAAGGCATCAGAACAGTCCCAAAATGCTCTCAAAATAGAAAAATAAATGGGAATTCCACAACTCTGCATGTGTTTTCCTTTGGTATTACATCAGCAGCATGGCACATACTAACAGGCTTCCCAGTCATGAAGGATTCATATTTGATCTTATTTTGAACCATGCAAAAATGGAAAAAGCCATTTCNAAGTAAACATTGTCTATTACATGAAAGTGTGTTAAAATCTCTGACTCCAAGGTTACAAACTTCAGAAGGCTAAAAACCAAGGTGACATGCATCTATGTCCAAGTACTTCAATATGTGTACTAATTATATACATGTAAACACACATTAATATTTATACATCTGGATGTTTATACACATTCACATTAAAAAGTATAGAGATATTTTGATACTTTAACAGGTTCCCTTTAAGAATCACCTTTATTAACTAATATATTCACAAAGAATACATATTTTTTCATTATTTACTATAGTATTTTTAAAGACCTTAATGATATAGGATGTAATGACACGTGCTTTGATGTAAATGCAATTTTGTTCATACACAATAGCTAGTGCGTACAAATTTGCATTTGCTAGGCTGATTCACCATTACTTAAGACTTCTGACATTCACATGCCTCTTTTCTAGTCTGAAATTATTAACATAGGAGTTATAGTGACCACAACATAAATAATTAATTCCTATAAGAACCAAGGCTGACTGAAAAAGTTACAACTGAAAATAATCTTAAAAATCTTTGGGAAATGCAAGCTGTGGTTCAAGCCAGCATACGACTGAAATAAAGATAAAGGCAGCTCCCAAAAATTACAGCAGTCATGGGAAGCTTGTTAGAAGATGAGAATATGAAGAAAACAAAAGGAGCTTTTTGAGAGAGAAAGGAGGTGAGGTTCTTAGAACTCTTCCTAATGTAGGAACAACCAACATGTAATTAAAAAGAAAGCTTGGAACAGAAATATTTTCTAAATGCCCAAAGATATGTGAGAGAATAATAGTGAGAGAATAATTTCCACTAGGTGTTTTTTTGCTATGTTTTGGGGTTTTTTTTGATTTTTTTTTATCTGGAAGCCAAGTGAGATCAGGCATCTATTTGGTGTCCAAAAGGCTCCCAGTGACAGAGGCCAGTACAGGACAAGTTTATTTCATATCACTAAATTATTCTCTGTGACAAAATTTGGAGGGAACCTTTTTTACATGCTCACAAAGGAGAATCCCTCAACTTTTATTTGAAGTATCTGCCTGCAATCAGACACACTTTGGGTCAGAAATCCCTGCTTTTTCCCATATGCTCTCATCAGGGCTATGTATCAGTACTAAACTAGAATTACATGAAAACAAAGGTTGTACAAAATTTATTATGCCTGCCCCACTTCCCCTTTCTCAATTTCCACCCTTCTCTGCTTGTTCTAAAATGGTCTCATATCTGAAACCAGATTTTAAATAAAGCCTCTGTTTTCTAATTTTTAACAGAAAGCTCAGTATGCTGTGGAAACAGGTTTTATATTTGTTATGCTCTCTTTCTAGTTTCAGATACGTTACAGGAAAATTATGTGCTTGTCATTATTCCGTAGGTGGGCACTGTTCACTCAATTTGGGTGTGCTATGATGGATTAATTTCAGACTGCTTTTGAAGTGGTATTTTATTTACTGGTTTATTAAATTGTACTGATCTGTGTACATTAATGCCGAGGGAAAATATTTCTCAGGGCTCCCACCTCTAAATTCAGCAGATTGAAACATATTTGATGGCAATTAAAATGCCAAGTGTGTTGGGCACATCTTGAGATTTTTCTTAATTGCCATTTTTCTTTGGGAGGAAGGGAGAAGATGGGCAGAGATGAGGTCAGAGAAAAAAAAAATCCTGAGACTTCCTTTTTATTCTCAGTTTTGCTATTAAAAACTGGCCTCAATCTTCAGTGAATCAAATTAAACAATCTCAAGGTCAATGCACTACTTGGAACTTCTCTCACTGCATTTCTCCTGCATGTCCCATCAGGTACGCACAGTGCAAGGTCAATTAAACTTCTGTAAAATGAAACAGCTGTCACCAAAATTGGCTCCAAAGTCCCTGTCCATCCTTGCTCAGCTGAGAGTGCTCCTGTTGCCAGCAGAGTTGTGCTGATCACAGTAGCTGGGCTAAAAGTGGCAGTGACAGTGTTTTAACACACCCCTACGGTACCACTGCTCGAGGCAGCAGAGAACATCCGGCCACGCTGCCCACCAGCACCCAAACAATAGATGAGCTCTTTTAAATGCAGCAGGCCTGGCTGGGGGGCTGATTAACTACGAAAAAAAAGGATTAACATACTTCCCTGACAAAAGGGAAAGGTTCTGCATAGCAGTGGGAGAAGGAGGTACAGAATTCAGTGGTTCACAGCAGCCCAAACAGCCTTTTTACCAGTGAGATTTGGGACAAATCCCAAATTTCTCAGCTGTATGTCACCAGCACAGCTAACCTCAAAAAGAGGATCTCTTTCATGTCTCCCAAGTCAATCCTCTCTAAGTTCCTCCTCTGTAGGCAGCTTTGATTTTTCCTGTTGAGGAGCCTAATAATAGCTCAGATACCCTGGAGCCAAGGGTGTAAAGCCAACTGGCCAAGCAATAGCTATGAAGCTCTTTTGGGGATTTCCAGACCATGGAAAGGTTAAGAATGCAAATTTTATTATCAATATGGTTCTTCAGACCAGTTGCTGGCTATTTACCACGGCAATACTTTAGAAATTTCTAGTAAATGAGATAAAAATGTTAGACGCAAAAGTAATCTGTCCTTAGGGAAGATCACCACATAACCATTGCATTAAAAATAGCTACAACAGTGTCAGCACCCTTTCATTTTCTCAAATTGCTCTGGCTAAATTAGAAAGGGTCCCCTGGCAACTCAAGAAAAATAAGTAATTCCCCCCATCACAGGCATGCATCAAGTGCAGTGAGTGGCACAACTGAGAAATCTAGGTGACACATTACAGGAAAAATCCACAAACATCTCCTTACCTCCTTGAATAAGGATTAGCTAAATCATTTAAAACAGTCGGGTAAGACAAGATTTAGTCTTAGAAATCAATACAAGAACACATACTCACAAGAAATGAAAAAAATAGTACTTAATTGTATCAAAAGATATAATACTACAGCTTAATGGAAAACTTACGCAATTCTTGCAGTTTAGCTTTTGCAAAATGGGCATATGAATCAAATGAACTACCTTCATTCATAAGGCCTTAAAGTATTTGGGTATTTTGACATTTAGAACTAAAGAGGGAACACTGTGAATGCGCTGGTACCTGTTACTGTCACCAGGAAGCACAAAGCTGCACAGAAAGCTCTGTTATGGGTTATTATTAGTTAGTAACCATTCCTCTGACTTATCAGCCTACTGCAACAGAGAGCAGAGCTGCCTCTCTGCTCGGGCTGAGACAACCTCCGTAGGAATTACAGGTGCCAGTGCTCCATCACCCCAAACCATCCACAGTCCCCATGGTCTGGGTAATTTTGCCTTCCAATCTCTACGAACCAAGGAGTCCTTTCCCAAAACAGGCACATTCCAGCACAAAAGTACGTTTTGGTATCTGCGAGGATGCCTTGAACTGCAGACTTTACCTCCCACAGTATTTGAAAAAAGGTATTTCCAAGTGTGCTTGTGAAGCATACCTGAAGGGCAGACAGTGTGCAACTCAGCACAAACACACACAGTCCTACCACAGAATCAAATGAGCTTCAACTTTGTCCCCACAGGTAACACTCAGATGGCATAAACTTCACACTCCAGCCTGCCTAAGCCTGTGCCAAGCCAGTCTGCAGCAATTCCCTGAAACAGTTTCTAAGTAGTGGCAACACCTTGTACTACAAAGTCAAAGACAACATTCTTCTGAAAATGCAAACCCCTTCCTGGGGCAGTTCAGAAGGCACATCTAGCCCAAACAACTATTTTTGCCTGATAAATCCCGTGACAGGATATTCGTTTTAGGTTCCTCTTCTTTACCCTGATGGATAATTTAAATTTAAATCACTGTCCATTCAAGCAAAAAAGAACAGGTCTTAATGGAATAATATCAAGGTAATTTTCATTATACTCTGATATGATAAAAAATGTTTAGCTCACAGACATAACTATCTGCAATGCAAAGGATCTCCCACAATATGTTTCTAACAACTACATCTCCCTTTTAAAAATACTTTTCCTTTAATATTCAAAATAGGTACTTCCAAACTAATTTTTGACATGATTTGCTGACTGGGAGCGAATTAAAGGACAAAACAAAGGGCATATCAGAGAATAAGACCAGAAGAAATCCTCTGCTGTACACATGTAAGCACAGAAGAATAAACTTTATATGATCAAAGTTAGGCCCAGCTTGTAGTATAGCTACAACCTTGCCCTATTCATATTTTGACTTTTTCATTGTTATATTTTGCCTGTAAGACAGAAAGATGGTAGAAAAGCCACAGAACGTGACTGATCAGAGGTAAAAAGTAGTAGACTACCCCCCTTCTAACAAAAATATTTTTTTCACCTGTTAGGTAAAGGTTGAATTTTACATCCTACTGCTGCCTCAGACAATGGAAAAAAGCATCACCAAGGTCAGCAGGGAGAACTCAGTATTCATTTAGTCACGGGACTTTTAAAACCCATGGTAAGCAAAGGACAAACACAAAGATTTGAGATGATAGGAACATGACAGGTCCTTTTACTGTTTGCCATCCAATTTAATTTCTTCATTATGAGCTTGACAAAAAAGAGCAACCAGAGCCTAAAGATACAAGAGCATTTCAGCACAGCGTACAAATCAGTTCTGTTGTTTGCATGCTTCACCAATGGTATCCACAGTGAAGGCTGAGATAACATCCACAAATCACTTCAATCCACTCTTTTTCTTTTGTTCTCTGAAAAACTATCCTTCATGCTGAAACTTCCAATAATCTCATTATAAGTCGAAGCTAAATTCAAAAGCATATTTCTAGAGAGACGGAGAAGTGGGAGCCTGTTTTTTTAAAGTAGCATGCCGTTTTGGCTATTTTCAAAACTACTGGATGAATATCATAAATATTAACCTTGTAAAAAGAGCTTCTCTTCCTGATAGATGCCACGCATTGCACACCATACAGTCAGTTTAGAAACCACTCAAAAGGGTGCCAGCAACACTGTGCAACAGTTTATGCTCCTAAGACAACGCTGTCCAACTCTGAAAAGCAGAGGAACAGGGCAAGCCAGGATACAGCTCACCACATCGGAAATTGTCTGAGCCATTATGGTTCACAATCTCACCTTGTAAATGCTCCATGGGTTATTTAAGCAACTACAAATGTCTAAGAATTTGGGGTAATCAAAAGAAAAATGAATTCACACATACTAGTTACAGAATGTTTAAGTGTGTTGAGGGAGAATCCCACAAGCCTGGCTTGAAATAAGTCTCAACCCCAGCATAGGCCATCTGGGAGAGGAAACTGCCTGGGCCCTGGAAAAGTCAGACCCAAATCATTCCAGAGGAAATGTTACCAAAGAAAGCTGGGCAGTTAAAAACTGTCAACAAATAAGCAGAAAAACCATTCATAATCATAAGGAAAACACAAGTTAAGAGCTCAGGAAAAACTAGGCACAAACTAGGGCCTGACCCTCTACCGCATTTTCCTCTTCATGGTGCAGACAGAAAAATAAAGTCATCCTAAAGAAAACTTGAGTGTATACAGCTGTTGAACAAAACACTTTTCCATCCATCTTGACAAACACAAACAACCACTCTTAAAGCCTTTTCCCTTCTTCCAGGAAGTTTGCATCACTGGGGTTGGTCACGCAACATTTAGAGCCCTGTACACATGAACAGCATCACTCTCTCTATAAAAGCCTCTCCAAAGATTAACTCCCAAAGTCAACCAGTGTATCATTTGTATGAGCAAGAAATCACTCCTTCTCCACAGTATTCCTATGGGAGAGGTGCATGTCACAGTTCCTGGCAGAGCGTGACTATTCCTGTGCTTTGAGACCCACCAAGCACTGTGATTCCTTCTTTTACTAAGAACTACCCATCTATCATGTATGGAAGCTGCTGTTTGCGGCAGAGGGTGAAAAGCTGGAGAAAAAGAGGGTAAAAAGTATACTTCTCGTGCTGGGGAGGAGTATATATTGCCTCCTTCATCCTCATCATCTTGACGGTCTGAACGAAGGGATCTGCGCTGAATTCAGTATCCTGGCACTAGGGAGAGGGGTAGAATTGGCAGTGGCACTGAGGAGCTAGAATTGGTAGGGTGGATGTGGCTCTCATGAGGGTACCACCCAGGAACACAGACAGCACAATGTTATACATCTTTAATTATGCTGGTGACCCGCACATTCAGAATTCCACTACTTACACAGTGCTAGTGTGTTATTCAATATACACCTGGAGGTGGACTTTCTCCTTTTTCAGGTCCTCTCTTCAAAATCAAACACCAGCCTTCTTCATCTGTTATAATATTAACTTCTGCCAAACATTTATTCTTGTTAATGGGGAAGAAATAGGTAAACTGGGAGGAAAGATGAACTTGGATAAATTCATAAAACTACTTAATGGATGGGGTCTAGCCTAGTCCTGATTATGAGCAAGTTTTAGCCAGGAATGTAGTATGGTTCCAGATGTGATGTCTCCCTCAATACTGCCAGTGCTTTTTTACTGTTCTCTATATTGGGAAGCAGCTGTGGCTCACAGCTGTAGTTCTTGCTGTGAGGGTAACACAGAGAGTCTGGCTGATCCTGTGCACTTCAAGTCTATAGATCATGATAAAATTACACAGTGGAACTTGCCAAATATAGTAGGCTGCAATTAAAAAGTTATGTAGCACACTTCACAAAAACTTAACAGCACAAATTATTGTTCACAGATACACATTGCTACTTTACTGACTGCTGGTACCATTCCCCCACCTTTTTGGCCCATGGATATTCTGCAGACGCATCTGCGGTATGCAGTTATCACAGTCCTGATTTTTCTCACGTTTTCTCTGAGTATGGAAAACTGCATGCCTGCATATAATGTAGCATACACTAAGACAGATGTCACCACCAAATAACATATCCCACTGAAGAACAGTACTGCAGACATTTATCCCAACTCTCCTCCACATCTTTACACACAACATTGAGAGTTGACATTTTGAGCTGCTCTGATTTCTGCAGCTTTTTCTATTTAGAAGCCTTCATATGACATAGAAGTATCAGGTCCCCACTTGACAGAGTATCAGGTTGACTCATATCAAGTTAAACTCTCCTTCAGGCTAAGAACAAAATACCCCGACATGTTGCCACATAGAGTGGCAAATTCCCCGGATTATAAAACATCTGTTGAAAACCAGTTCCCTATCTAAG
Source organism: Platysteira castanea (assembly GCA_013397175.1). Classification (NCBI taxonomy): domain Eukaryota; kingdom Metazoa; phylum Chordata; class Aves; order Passeriformes; genus Platysteira; species Platysteira castanea. The sequence continues at coordinate 1,204,197 of VYXC01012426.1, read as the reverse complement.
GGACAAGGGTTATGTTTCTATGCCTCTTATTCTTTGCTTCCTCCTTCTCTGCATATTCTACACATTTCTGTGCAGTTTGATCTCTGATATTGCAGGTTCTCATCCTCTTTTCAAGCTATTCTAGCATCTCAAATTTATATGGTACTAGAATACACATTTGTGGATTTAACTCACTTTTCCAAAAAGTCTTACTTATTACAAGAGCAAATGAAAGGAGGGATCACTTTTTATAGTCAGAAGCATTTAGGGAAATACTGCACACTGATGCATTAAGGTTTTTGAGAGGAGGAAAGGCATCAGGCTTGTCATCTATGTTAGTGCTCTCTATTTAAGACTAACAATTACAATGCAATCTCTCATCTGTACGTGCCTTCTGTGAACTGACATGCAGCTCATTTGTTTAAATTATCAAATAAAGCACATTATGAGTCAATCAGTTCTAACTACCAGGAAAATAAGAGCTCATACCTAAATTCATTTGCTGCAAGCAGATGGTGGATTGCTTTTCTGTCCCTTTATGCTGCAGTCCTGTTCCCTTAGATCCTCACTGCTAAGAGAGGGACATACTGGGAGGTCAGTTTTCTGACAAGGTCATCTGCCTTCAGAGTATGAAGAGAATTGCACAGAAAGTGGGTTGGGCTATATTTAGAGTTTGGTCCAACTCCGTGCCAAGGTCCCCCCCACTGTCTCTCTCTTGCAGCACCGTCTCAGGTTTATTCTTGCAGATTCTCAGCCCACAGAACACACGAGGATAGGAAAGTCGCTCTGAGCAACTGCTGGATCGATGTTTTTTGCAATTTGCTAAAAACAAGTGGATCAGCAGTTCAGATGAGAACTCCTTGAATCCCTCACTCTTCTAGTCCTTGTCTTTCTTTATTTAAGTGGATTTTCCCTTTTCAGTTGGATAAGGAGAGGAAACTGCCTGGGATAGAGCAAAAAGACTCTCCTGCGATAAGGTAAGGTTGCTTCATTTTTGTATTGTCATTGTAATTACAGAGCAATTGATGACTTGGATCAGATATGCTTTTTCTGCTACACTAGTTCTGCATGCCAGCATTAAGGGTATTTTTGGATAATGAAATTTTTCATGTAAAAATATCAATTCTCATTATCACTGTCTATAGGAAATGGAAATATCAGCATGTGCAATAGAATATACACTATCTGATTTTTACCTGCTTAAATTACTGTAAAAAGCACAGAGCCATGCCAATAGACTGTATCATTCTGAAAATGAGAGCAGCCCAAATGTGTGGCTATATGCACACTGCTTACATATACAGGCATGCATTTAGATGTGCTGAGTGATGTTTTAGCCCACGTTATTTTGCACAATATAAGAGAGCATGGCATCAAGTTTGTGATATAGGGCTTGCTGTAAATGGCACAGATATAAGTAAAAAAATAATAATTAATAAATGAACATGTGCTCAAATCCCTTTATAGTTCCACAGAAGTTGCTCAGCTCCAGAGTACAGGCAGTATTACAGATCATAATGTATTTGGTTTCCTTCCCACTGTATGCCATACACAGGTTCAGCATTGCTTCTCCTTTTAAAAGCACTTAAGGCTCAATAATTTTCCTCAGCACCATTTTAAACTGTTGTGATTCTTAAGGGAAAAAAACCCTGGACAGAATACATCATTGCATACCTGTCTGTAAGGAGATCCTAACACACTTCAGGTCACATGGGCATCATGATACTGTAGTGTGGATCCAACATGAGGAGAATGTTGTCATGTAAAGACACTCTGGAGCCATGGATTTAGCACTGGCACACACACACACTTTCTAATGCAACACAACCACAGCAAACACACAGGAATGGTAACTTGAAAAAATTGGGTAGAAAGATCCACTTGATCCAAAGGTCCAAACACTGATGGGACAGCACCAAAATGTTCTTCACAACATAATCACTACATAAAAGTCTTAGCAGAAGCAACTGAAGAAAGGCATATATATGGATTAAAAGTAAGCAAAGAGCAAGAGAGATCACCAAGTCACTGGGAGTTCAGCTAAGGTGACTGGGTGAGTTCCTGTACTTATTTCAGGTTGTCTTTTTTTAATATAGCTGCTGGTTAAACAAGGCCATGCATCAGGCTGTAAAAAATTCTAAGTTGGCAAAAGTCTTATCTGCTGAAAAAACTTCTGATTTTGCTTATTCTCAACTAGGTATAAGATCATCTCATCATTCTTTGCTTCTGATTTTGCTTAGTAACTTATGCTTGGAGTCTTGAGTGTTGAGTTTATTTGAAAGATGCAGTAAAAACCATCCATTTCACACAAAATACCTTCCTAGCAGTCCTAAGACCCTTTTAACAAATGAAAATTGTTGTAGTATGCCATGGAACCAACTTGGGCTGGGTTGCATGTGTTAATTCAGATTCACCTAGAAGGTTTATATTGTGAGACCTTGAAGAAGAGGCTGTTAAAGGAATTACTGCAAATGCATTTATCAAATTCATCAGCAAATAAAAAGCTTCACAGTATAAAACTACCTAGTGCAGTCTAAGATTTGAACAATCTTTTATAAACAGTTGTCATACACTGATAAAAAAGGGGAAAACTTCAAAACTTCGTAAGTTTTAAATGTTCAGGTTTTGCCTAAAGTTATTGCTTAATGAATCACCTTAGTTTTTGTGACACTTGGGTATACTAGTCTCCATTTGCATGTGGGAAAATATTACTTACTCCCAAGACACTCCCCCATCAATACTAAAGACATCACAGATGTAGGGTTGGCTTAAAAAAAGCAGTAGTGATGTGACTGAGCTTACTAATGCAGCATTCCCAAAGACCCCCTGGCAGATGGACAGGAGCACTGCTGCGTCACAGTGGCAGACAGGGGCTGGCTTGCTTTCAAGGGAGGGTCACCACACCTTCCCCACAGGAGCTGAGCCTCAAACGTGTCTGTCACCCAAACTGGTGGGAGGTTTGTTGACATAGGGATGAAAGGATGACAGCTTTGGAAAATGGCAGTATGATGATGAATATGAGCATGGCATTACCAGAAGAAGCTAGAAAGAAGCACATCTGAGTGAACAGGCCTCATATTCTAAGGCAGACAAACCTCAATCTGCTTCTAACCTCTTTCTGGGGCCAATCCTTCTTGGTAGGATCTTCCTCTTCCTATTCTCTCCTCATAAAACTCCATTAAAAAATTCCAGCACCATGACCTAGCTTTGTCTTGCTAAGGTGTGGTCTCCAATGGGCATGATATGTCCATTCTAGTGGAGACTACCAAGGATGGGGAAAAAATTTAAAAAAAAAAAATTGAAAGGAGGAAAATTCTTTTTTTCTCCTCTCATGTAAGTAAGAAAGAAAGACTGAAACCCTGCATTTCTATTAGAGGGGCTGATGGGACTGAAACCTACCTTTCTCCCTTGTGATGGGAGGGCATGGCCATATATACTGAATGACAGGCAAGGCTGTGGAGGAGGAGGAAGGGAAAGCTTGGTTGATGATGTATGCGGCCAGCTGGCCAGGAAAAGCTCCAAGGGGACATTCACTCACTCCTTGCTTTGGCACTGTCCCCCTCAGCTGACAGGTGTAAGCAGGGTCAGAGCCAGATGGGTAAATCCAAACAGCGCCAGGGGATAAGTCCCACCAGCAGTGAGATCCCCTGCTCTACTCACTGTATTTATGTTCTGCCTTTGGGGCTTTCTTCTGGTGCAACCAAACAACAAACAACCCCGGGATTTTCCTCCCTCCCTGCCAAGCTGAACAGACAGAAACAAGCTGGGATTTTGGGGAGAGTCAAAGCATCCCTCTACTCATACTGAAACAAGGATCTTTAGCAGGAAGTCCTGTCAGGTGCTACAGCACCAATTGTACATGGCTCTGCAGTCAACCTGCAGGACCCAAGACTCACGTCCATCCTCCACCATCAATGCATAGCTGATGCTGCAGCCAGCATCCAAGGCAGGGACACCCAAAAAGGGACTGGAAGAGTGTGAGGAGGGTAAAGGTGGCACCTGGAGTCAGTCTGTGAGTACTTGGGTACAGCTCTGTGTGCATACCTGCATAAGGGAGGAACACAGCATTTGGTATGAAAAGAGGTTGCTACAACTGCTGAAGGAGCTCTGCCTTAAATCCTGCACTGAAATTTTCTTTCAAAACCCTTAGTGACTATTGCCACAACTTCTGAACATTCTCTCCAGGAAGGGATGGAAGATGATATACCAATACACGCTGTATAGGAAAGCAAGATACTTATAGACACAGAAAAATCACAAAGCTATAATTAAGCAAACAGTTAATTAAGTAGTCATTCTGCTAAACAGTACTTTCCCCTGAGACTTACTTGTAACCAGGAGAGAAAGAAATCAAAGTTCATACTCACAAGCAGCCACATAGCCCCAACCTTTGTCTGATCTGCTTTCACAAATCCATCTCTCAAAAACAGGAAGGAAAAAACCCAACAACACAACTTTTCCATAGGGTGCCCTGCTGTATTTTGTTCTCTGTGTACCAGTGGTAGAGTGATATCTTGTTGCAGAAAATAGTCTGCCCTGAGGTGAGGAATAGACTCATCATCTGTATTTTCTTTCAGTCTGATACAAGTGTTGGGACTGACAGAAAGATCTCCAACGCTGGTTTTCACATTTTGCATTACAGACTATTGCTTTTAACTGTGGTAAATTTACTGTTGTCTACTCAAAGCACAAAAAAAATCTTCATGCTCACAACTAAGCAGAGTAAGGCACAGAACAAGAAATCCACTGGAACACTGAGGTACTCTTCAGGCCTGCAGTACAACGCTGCTTGGTAGGTGCAAGTGCCAGCTCTAAACTCAGGAAAACTGCAGGCAGACCACAGTCTGCTACATTCAATGCCCTACTTCTTGCCCAGACATCTTTGTGGTCCCACTCACTACAATTTTCTGGGTCTCAGTCCTTACTTTGGTGATTATTCAGGATGGCTACACAACCCATTCACGTGAGAAGATGAAGGTTGCCAACTTTAAAACAATTTCCAAAGACAATCCTACCTATACAATGTGGCATTAAGCTATTCAGGAAGAAATAAATAAAACTGGGATTATACAAAACTAACACAAATTTCTTATCTTCTGTTACATAAGCCTAAATTCTTTCAATCGCAGCAAATTCGTAGTGACCACTAACGAATCAGAAAACAATTACAGAATTACAGAAATTCTTCAATTCAGAATTACAGAAAGTAATCCAACAATACTTGAGTTCTTTTGTCTCAAACACNGAGATCACTAACAAGTGGTCGCCAATACATATAGACAGGTGCAAAACTGTAAATTACAATTTTACATAAAATGGAACATAGTCCTGTTAGAAGAAATCCTTGGAGGTGAACTTTCCCACTTTTCACTCATAACCAGCTTTTTAGTACGCCAATCTGATCTGCAGGCATTCACTTCAACAGGAGAACAGTGTCTAAGCCTTAGTGCGCAAATAACGTTGCAAAAAAATAGAAATCTGTATTTAAAACATGGTTGTATTTTAGCATAGTCCTCATGGACTTTTCTTAACCACTAATAATATTGCAGGTGAATAACAGAATGAAGGACGAAAAGAAAAAAATTCTCTAAATGGATGTCAAATAATTTATATACTCTCCCTAAAGAAACAATTTAAAAATCATGGACAAAGTGCAGTAAAAATAGGCATTTTACATCATCTTGTCTGTCTTTAAGAACACTCAATTTAAATAGCAAATGAGCAGCAGCCACTCTTCCTGTCACTGTGTTTTCTTGTGCTAACACAACGCTTACAGATGTCATCCAATACAACGGGATGTGTGTCCCATCTCACAACACCTGCCTAAAGGAGGGGGAAGGCAAGGAAGTCCCACTTGGGAAGAAAGCGAGACTGTACAGGATGAGCTTGCCAGTATGTGAGAAAAATGAAGGGTTGAGATGATGTGTTAGGGCTCGTGTGTTCGAGCACCTGCTGTTGCTGTGCAGTTCCTCTCATTCAGCCAAGCCCAGGGGCTGCACGTTCCCTGCTGTGCATTCACCCACTCACCAGCACCAACCCACTTAGAAGGAGAGACAACCAGGCTGCGATGAAGTTTCTCAACACAGACAAGCAGACACCTAGAGGTTGAAATTATATGACCTTTTTTGCACCTTGAGGCTCTTGAGGGGGGAAAAACAGAGCCTTCGTTCCCCTTCACACTAACTTTCATCTGACTTCCAGCTGTCCGACGTGGACAGCATGTAGTCTAATTATAGGTTTATTGAGGCTTCCCAGAGACTGTCTCCTTACATGGGTAAAGAATTTCACTAATCTCTTTGAGAGCATAGATATTCCTCCATTTTAGACTGCCCTGTCATAAATGCACAAGGCAGGTTTCCCATCAAGTTTGCTCCTTGACACTGAAACAAAAGGAAGAAATGCTAGGCTTCATCAAACAGTGCAGGGTATGAAGTGGTCACTACAGAAGGCACAGCTAGAGTCTTCTCTACTGCCCTTTCCTGTGACATGTCACTTAAATAGAGCTGTTAACATTGAAGACATTTTTATTATTAAAACTGCAAAGCTGTGATATGCACTAAGCAGTCAACATTATACTTCACAATTGTTGATGATGTACTACATCGATGAGTTGATACGCTGTGTTTCCTTTGTATAAATGTCCAGTGCACGTGGTCAGAGGAGGGAATGCTAGAGGATTTATTTGGATGGAAGTCAGGTGCATGTATGTGCTTTGTTATACTAAAGAGCTTGGGAGTATGCATTGAGAGGGACTCATCTCAGGGGGACTGCTTAGCCTTTACCAAACCACTAGCATTTCTTCCATCTCAGTTTGTCTTACTGCAGAAAAGAAAAAAAAGAGAAAGTAGAAATACCCCATAATGGGGTGTGTTGGAGCCTAAATGACATATGTAAAGTTCTATGTGATTCTGGCAGTGCTACAGTAGAACATAATAGTTGTTTATTATATTCTGACAGAAAGGACATGAAATCCCTTTCTTTAACCCTTGAAAAAGCATGAGTGTTTTAAAAAGTATTTTTGAGAATCCAAACCAGTTGCATTCAGATCATTAATAAGAAGAACAAACTTGGGGCTCACTCTGTCAGAGCCACAACTCAGTGGCTCACAACTGAGTAGGATGCATTTTGATACTGAGTTACAATCTCCAGGTTCCAGTACTGACAGCCACAATCAAAGGCTTCTTTGTCATGTCTTGGCTATTCAGCAGCTTCTGGGAGAGCGCCCTGACACAACACAAGAGAGTGATAAGGGTTAGCCTTATCCAGAGGGTTTCACTACTGCATCCAGCTCAAGGACAAACTGCTGACAGGCTCTGCAAAGCTGGGGTCAGAATACACATGGTGTGGGAGAGACAGAAGCAGTGCTTTATCTAGCTCCTGAAGTCTGACCTCTGGAGACAGCCTCGTAAGGCAGAAGTCCTCTGGTATCCTGTATGAATTCACATGATGTGAATTCTTCCTTCGAGACCCTGTTGGGAAATGCAGTCTCCTCCTTGTTGATTTACTGCAGGACTGCTGATAAGGAAACCCTGTGCAGCAGAACACTACCCACGGCACAACAGGGACGAGATAGGCAGCACATCTGCGGAGGGAGATCGGTGCCTTAGCCAAAGTTACAGAAAACAGCAATTGTAAAATATTCCACATCTTACAGTATGGGAAACAGCGTAACCCTCACATCAGAGATACTTTGTCTCTCACGGTTTGTCTTTGGGAGCATAAAGAACAGCTATATATAATTAATGATATCAAACAGAGCACAGCATAGCAATAAAAAACCCCAAACAATAAATCTAACTACTGTCATGGTCATTTTATCCTTTTGGTTTTGTTTTTTTTTTTAAACTGAACGAATCACTTAGCTCAGCAATGGTCAGAACTGGAAGGCCACACCAGGACTGTAATGAAGGTATAACCCTGGGGAACAATTTTGATTATAGTGAAGGTTTCAGCTGACTACATTTTAATTAATCCAAGTAGTGCAGCACTCTGAATCCCCAGCTATCCAGGATCAATTTGCAGACTAACATGACTCGTTTTACAGCATATTTTAACATTGCTCTAATAAATTCTTCAACGGTTCTTTTAAGTCTCAGAGGTAATCTAATTTCTTTTCTATTTTTATTATAGAGGCTTTCAAAAGGCATTTCAACTATATATCACTAAAATCATGTGGCTGTGGAATGCCAAATACAGCATCAGAAACCAAATACCTCTTCAATACTTGTATTAATTAAAAGCACAAAGACATTCCTAATTACAAAAGAAGGAGGGTTTTTTTTGTATTGATAAAGCATTTTAATTTAAAATAGGTTTCTATTATAATAAAGATGAGCCACAGTAGCATTTGGTTAAAAAGCTCAGCAGTGAACTAGCATAATAATATGAGGTAACATGACAAGATAAAATCAGGATGTTCAGGGTTCAACACATGGTGCAGTGTTATATACATTTTCTGTACAATCCAGGCTTAGGGGAGTCATGCTTAAAGCCTGACAAAACATGCAGAGAAATACATGGCAAAGGAAGAACCAGATCCCAGAATAAGCAAGTTTTGAGCTAATACATCATAAGATCCATAAGATGATGTCATTTATATCTTTAAATTCAGAAAGCACATAAATTTTCCTGTGTATTCTTCTCTGCATCATGAATTCACCAGTGTTTTGCTGCTGTATGGAAATGAAAATGTAAACTGCCCAGTACTCTCCCTGTTCCTTCTGAGACACTGCAGTCCCCAGTATCAGTTACCTGTGACCTGCAGAGGTGGCTGCACACTGTTCCCATCCAGCAGCCATAGTAGATACCAAACCTTCCTCCAAGAGAGATGTAAAAACCACAAAAAGATCCAGACAATGTGAAAGGACCAGGAAAAGCCCTGAAGACAGTATTCAAGCAGAAAGGGCTAAACCCAAGAGAAGGGCAGCCAGCACACAACTGAAGCCACTGGCAATGGTGGCAGGAAAAAGAATGAGGGCAGGAGATGCGGGGCTCTGGTTCTGAGCCGGAACACTTCTCCTTGTTGTCATGTCGAAAATGCTTTTTTTTGGGCAAAACCCAACTCTCTCCCCTTCTCAACAGGGTGAGCTGCTGCACCCCCTGCTCAGTGTCTGGACAGTCAGGGTTCCTTGGTCACTGCTAGAGGCACTGTCATACAGGGGTGGAAACACACTTGCTCCTGGCAGCTCCCACCTCTATGAAGGGGTACCAAGCCCTCCCTGCTACACCACCAGGCCAAATGCAGCCCAACTCTGCCAGCTGTTCATTGTTGTTACCTAAATCTTTCAAAAAGACAGGCAGTGAAGAGGCTGGGGGAAAGAAAGAGAAGTAAATTCACATGTCCCTTACCCCAGTGTATCCATAAAGCTGACAAAACCCCAACCAAATAAAATAAAATAGGAATTAGATTAGTTTTCCAGGGTGAAACTGTTCTGTGCAGGATAAAAAAGCACATCTCACTTCTGTGCAGAAGCAATGAAGTAAATGTGATTTAAGAGAATGATAATGGATTTCCTTTGACAGAAGGCGAGGTACAGACCTATGCTCACATCTCTAGCAAGGCATCTAGTTCATTATTTTCTGTTTGCTTCTGCTAACCCAAGAGCACCACAGATATTTTATTTTACAGTTGTCATTACCCCAACCATTATGGTAATAATTTGTTACAGTCACAGAATTAGGTAAAGGCAATGGCATTCTCTGGAGCATGTAAAGTTATTTCAGGCTGGAAACCAGTCATTCATGCCTAGCAGTAATTGTTTGTGAAACCAGTGCTTGAAGAGCTTGGACTGCAAACCTCAAAAAAATAAAAAAAAAAAGGAAAACGCATCAATTACCGCAGAACAGGGCACAAAACCTGACTTTTTTTATTTGGAGAGGGGGTGTCTGGACAGACTTGTAAACCTCAGTCATTTTAATTCTTTTTTTTTTCACACTGGGCAACCAACTGAGTATTTAGTTCAGGTTTCAGAAGAGCTTGAGCGATGTATTTAACACCCACTGGGTACACCACCACTTACACCGTGTTCAAGCCAGCAGGAAAGGAACAGCTGCTATCGCTCTCCCTGCCTCAGGTTAAGCACCAGGACTGGGAACCCCGCACCAGGAATGTGTGAAAGTACCAGCACTCACATGCTGCAGCCTCCAGTGATCTAGAATTCCCCTCCTAATTTTCTATGCTTCACTCATGCCTTATCTTTAAATCGCATCCAAGGATGTGGAAAGGTAAATACCATGGTGCACTTTACCTTAGGCTGACTGTAAAAGCTGCTTCAAAACTGCAAGCAAGCTTGGGCAGATCCTAGCCAGGACCTCAGAAGGGAGCCCAAAAGAACCTGAGCCTACAAAGCCTTACCACTCCATGGCTCTGAACAATATTCTGGCTGCTAAAAAAGGTGTAAAAGAGATAGGTCAAAAGCCTCCAACCTGTGTACAACACAGAAAGCATTCATGAGATCAAACAATTCTCAACTTCCAAACTGAAAATGGGAAGCAGAAGTGACTGCAAGGATTTTAATTCAAAAAACTGCTGCTGTTCTCATTTGTTGGTCAAGATTTGTGTTAGTATTAATTTCACTAGGCTCACTTGTAGTCTGCTATACAACGGTGAAACAAAGTTCCTTCTGCTGTACTGTTGTGTTCAGTTGTGGGGTCATTTTTCTAAGAGAGTTTTGACGTGTACAGAGCCAGGAGTTGGACATGATCACACATCCATCGATCTGTGCTGCATTCACCACAGCACAGTCTGCTAGAAGGTGTGAGCAAGTCGTCTGCAGAACAAGCAGGAGTCAATCCCAGTCTGTCTCAGATGGTTCCTCCCGTTGCTCTCAGGAGGCCCAAAGCAGGCAGCTGCTCCTCCTCACTAGGACTGCTTGCCGTGGCATCCCAACAGATTAGGCTCCGTTCCCCATGAATCTATACATTATTAATCTTATCTGAAGCAGACAGTGCTGACGCCCAGCTTCCTCAGTGTCTGGAGGAATACCAGCTGTCCCCAGCTCAGCACAAGAAATCTCAGCATGTATCAAGAAGAAATATTTCTTAAGGATTCGGAATCCTTCCCATCTCCCTTTCCCTATGCATTATCAAACCAACCCTGCATGCCCAGGAGCAGCGCACTCCCTTCTTTATCTTCTGTTTACAACATGACTGTGCCACTTCCTCTCACACAAGGACCTGGCCCCAACAGCCCATCCATTTGAGGGTTTTTGGGATGGGTAGGCAAGGACTGTCTTTATCAGACCAGCAGAAGGAGATGCCCAGATCTTGCAGCCAGTGGAAGACAGGGCAGCACACCTCTCTGAGCACAGGAAAGACACTAACAAAAAACCACGGTACTCAACAATTCCTGAAAATGTACCTCATAGAGGTCCTTCATGTTCTTGGTTCTAAGGTTCAACAATTTCTATGGCTATTTTCATCAGCTGTGGAGCATTACAGCCAAGAGATACCACACAGTTGCTAATGTTGTAAATAAAGTAGTTCATTTCCACTGAAAGACAACCAAATTGAGAAACATCTTGAACTTAGAACCTGGTTTATAAGGGGTAGCAGGTAAGATGCATATTCATCAGCCCTTCTTAGAAGTGACCATAATCAACTGGATGGCAAATTACACAAAAAGAGGGAAGAAGGGGATTTTTACTAACTTACAGAGGTTTTCAAGTCTCTAACCATCTCAGAGATGTTCTCATGTTTGTGTAGACATGGCACAGGACTGGTACAATACAAAATACCATGGCTTGACAGGTAGATTAACTCCTTAAAATCCAAAGAGCACTAAGTACTGTAGCTAATTTTGCATCAGAAACTTGTTTCTTTGACCAGTTTTGCATTTCAGGCTGCAGTCCAGCAGTGAGTTGGTTTATGAACAGTCACATTAAGACACACATATCTTATCCTCTCAAGGAACTCAGAGGTCTCTACTGTGTCAACATTACATTTGAGGAAGCACTATTTTAAAATAAAAACATTTCACTCTGGGATACAAAGTGATTTCCAAACAGTTTTTGATTCCCTGAATCAGGAACTGAGACTTTGTGAGGAAGTGGAAAAGTTTTCTACAATTCGAAGTGCTACAACCAAGTGATGAAAGATCATTCAAGCAACCTCAAATGGCTCACAAGCAGTCATTTTTACTGTAGAAGGTGACACACCATGTTCAGGTCTAATAAAAGCACATCAGTTGTGATTATGAAAAAGACACTAATTCGACTCACTGTTTCCCACAGGTTTACAGCACTAACAAATCCATGTTTGTGTCATTAATCTATAGAACTAATGACTAGTAAGAGTGCAGTAAGTGGTGGTTAAAACAATAGAAATGCCCCATTATACAGATGTTATTGCTGTTGTGTGTGGAGGCACTGTGTGGTAAGGGGGTATTAACTTCAAAAATCATGCTCATTTTGCGCAGTTGGGCTCTCCAATGAAAGCTGGATTTGGATCATTTCAGTGTAATAACATGTTCTCAAGTGTTATTTTACTTTTTAAATTGGTAATTATAATGCAACACTCAGGCTGAACAGTATTATCCTCACCCACTTACACCATCAAAACAAGATGTCAAATTTACTTTTCCTAAAGCTTGTTTTGCGGCAAAGCAAGTCATCCGTACTCTCAGGTACTGTTTAGAAAGCAGGATTAGTAGACTGAGCCATTTACCTCCTCAAATATTGCCCCTTTTACATAGACATACTTCCCACATAACTTCAGCCATGGCAAATAAAAATCTGTCATAAAACTGTGTTTAACAGGGCTCTTTATGCCTCTTGGAGCAGGCTGGTAAGTTTTGCTGCATAAGCCCTGGTATGAAGTACTTGAAAAAATAAAGATTTCCATGTAGAAAATTAAAACATATAATACATCCATACTCAAATTCCACAAGGCAAACCTACTCTCCTATATTTACCTGGCAAGTATGTATGAAGGTGTTCTGACTGTTTATCACTGCAGCAAAGGAAGGCTGGATAAGCATTTATATCTCATCAAATTAGTTTTAGCCTATAGGCTTCCCCACACTTCTGGGTTTGACCCTTACAGTCACCTATATATTTCTATTAAAATACTTTCGCTAAGCCTTCATCACAAGGCAATGACAATTAGCTCCCATTAACTGATTTCCAATTAATGAGCAGTCTTAAGAATCTGATGTCTCACACACTAATGTAGAGTTGGAGCCAAGATCTGCCTGTTTATACAGGACAAAGCAATTTAAATATACACTAGTCAGAGAGTTTGATTTTAATCACACAAGACACAGTATTTGTCCAAGCAAAAGCACAAGCGGAATACAGTAAAAACCAAAAGAAAATAAACCCCCCAAAATGAGGCTGTTGAAAGAAAATTATGGTCGCATCTCTCATGTTAGAAATGTTGATATATGAGTTCAGAGTTGCTGCCAAGGCTATAGTCATTCTGAATACATATTGGTTGTTCAGCTTCTACCCACAAGATTTAAAGAATAAAACAACATATAGTTTTCCATAAATTTGATACTTCACTTAAAATTAAACAAGTTGTTTGCTTTTTTGTTGTCTTGCTTTGTTAAAACCAACCACCACTCTGCATGTGTTTTAAGGAAGTCACATTTTTCAGGAGTCTTTTAATCAATCAGAGCAATTTATAAACCCATTTCAAAAATAAATATTTAGAGGTCATGTAAGCAATGAACTCAGAGAACGGCTGAGATCCAAGCATTGTGTAGACTGAATGACACGATCCTCCAGACATTTTTCTGCCCATGTGGAGCCATCAAAGAATTTTGGTTTTGTTTTTTTTTAAACATCATGACAAAAATTAAGGAAGAAAATAGACATATGAGGAACCTAGAATTGTGAAATGAGATAGGAATACTGCAAGAGGGGTCATATCCCATCATTCAAACATGGACCAGCAGAAAGGAAGGAATGAGATAAGAAGAAAAATCAGAGCACCAATGGCAACCAGGGGTTTTCTTGGAAAGGGCTTAAGAACAAAATTTTAAAAAAACAACCTCACACTTCTCTTCAGACATCAGCTACTCTCTGCACTCTCCTCTACTCACCAGTTTGGACACGACTTTTACCAGAAAACCATTTTCAACTGCCCATTTAGACCCTGAGGTGCTTGAGGAAAGCGCTGAACACTCAGCTGTCATGCCAACATTAAATGTGGCTGGCAAAATACTCTGCTCCACTAATTATCTTTCCTTGATCAAAAAACTTCCTGGGGGTGACTAAGGAAAAGGCAAAGGAGAAACAGCTCCTCACTGTTGATACATTATCTGCCAGTTCAGACCACTGGAAAACTCTAGAGAAGTGCTGCCTCTCCTTCAGTTCAAGTAAGAGCACAAGAGACTGAGGCACCTTGATTTTTACAGCCATGCAAAAGATTCTTCTCTGGCCTGGCCACCAGTCATGCCAGGTCTCTGTAGCAATTTGCAGCAATATCCGTCACTGGACTACTCTGCTAAATTAGCTGCAGATGCTTCTGCAGTCAATCTTTCCTTAGTTGCGAGCTTCAGAAAAAATGAACTGGAAAAGTCTGCTTCATCGGCTCTGTATCAGCCACAAAAAGCTGCATGAAACCATGAAGTCAAACCCAAACGCCCCTGGAGAATTCTGGAGCATCACTGTCACATCTCGATTTTACAATTTCATCCACACAGTTGAAAGGATGTTTAAAACCAACATTTCTGGGGACAAAGAAAATCTCATTTCATTCTTCTCTCATTACTGAAGTGTGGCTGAAGCCTTCTATTCTCAGAAAAGCCAAAAATAAATAAATGCTGGTACATGCAGGGAAGTTTCAGCCTCAGAAGTGGAATTTCTCACAAGAACTGTTGAGCAGCTGAAGATATAGGAAAGAACACTATCAGTTCTGTCAGCTAAAGCAATTGCTAACATGATTATATAGTCTCCCTTTAAGGTTCATTTGCACAAAGGGAGGTGAGCCTATCAGTAAATAGCAGAGTAAATTATCACACACCCATAAACCTCTCATCCTGTAACTGCTATGCATCCTATAACTGAATATCATCATGGAAGCAGATCCCATACTCAAGGTGAAAGCCATCTAAGGCCTTCCTGTAAACTCAAGCTCCATTTCAGACCCTGAGATGCTGTTTCTTAGCAGCACAACATGAGTCATTGTGTTGACAGCCAGGCTGCTTCTGGGAAACACCACTGCACTTCCACACCTGACTCTTCTACTTTCTCTCAGGTATACGTTTACCTCTATACCTGAAAAGCTTATTTGGTGCTCGAACTCATTCTACACCATGAGCTAAACTCCTAAACGTTAAACCCTTAGTTCTTCATTTTCGGTTTAAGTCATGAGATTGAGAATCTAATAAAACCCAGGATGCTCAAACTATGTCCTGAAACTACAAATTACAGTCCTTTTCCCAGCACCTTCTGTATATATACTGCAAAAATACTACAAAGCTTATCAGAAAAAACCCCAACTTCTCTACAAGCAGAGTGAGATTTCAGAGGGCGGCCATAGTCTCTAGTGAAAACAGGTATGGCAGAGCACAGAACGGGAAGATGATTTTTCCCAAATCACATGCCAAGTTAAATGGCAACACCAGGAACAGGATGCAAATCTCACTGATGTGGTAAAACATCTGCAAGCCCACGTGTGGCTTTTCTGCTTATTTATGGTATGTGTCTCTACATCCAGTTATTTTTCACATGCTGAATATGCAAGACTGAGCTATGCTTTTCCCACACTTGGGAAGTGTTACATGTAACTGCTTGTTATTTTCACGGAGTGAATTACCACCAGAGTTGGAAACACAGCTTTGAATACCCTTCGTTCATCTAAAATCCTGTGTCTTTGTGCTTGCATTTACCACATTTCTCTTAGGGTTACTAGAAATATTACCATATTTCTCTTATTTCTGAAAACTCTTTGTGATTAAATAGGGCAAATCCTCCCTGTCCCTTACTAATTGTAAGGTTGTTGGTCCAAGTGCCCACTGTGCTGAACTTGGGTTACAAGTTACATCACAGAAGAAAAACAAAGGCACCAAGCATCCCCTATAGTGTTGGTGGCACATCGGCAGGGAAGCTCAGGCGGGCAGGGAAAGAGAAGCTGCTGTACTCCTCCTACCCCCTGCTTTTTTGTATGTGCACTATCTGTATTTCTCAGGACACTCTTGGTGACTCCTTATCCCACACAGATCCCATGATGTGGTTCCCACTGCACATCCCCTTTTCTTTGCTTCTTAGGGAATCAAGATCTTTATAAGACAACCACAATATCTCTGTGTGTATGTCTATTGTCTGTGTGTTGATCCCAGAGTTTTTTCTTGGCCCACAGCCATTGAGCCAAGGTTGGACAAAAAGCTGGAGAAAGCAAATTACTGCAAGTTCTTACAAGTTTTGTGAAAACAGGCAGGAAGGCAATTCTATAATTATCTTTGTGAAAGGCGAGGCTGGCATGTGTGATCCCAGAGAGAAGAGAGCATCCCAGCAAATTCCTTAACCATGGGAAAAGCTTCTACTCAGACTCACAGTCAACCACTGGACAAAACTTTATAGGCAAGTAGGCATGTTCAACCCCAGTGCTCAGAAAACTACTCATCTGGCTAGGCAGGCACTGTAAAACATAGTCATTTGAATGATTTATTCCATTCTTTCTTCTAAGAAATCTTTCCCAGCATTGGATCAGGAGGAAGCAAACTGGTGGGTGACACACATTTGCTAGCATAGCAAGGATCTTTACAAAAGCAGATTTTGTATTTTCCAGATTAAACAGAAAAAAAGCAAGTGACAGGGTGTGGTAAGGGATCCTGTTTGTTTCTCAGCCTCTTTTCAAATACTTTGCATGCATGTACATTCAAATACTGAATCGCCCCGAACCAGGCCAGGAGACACTTCAGAGACAAAGTCAGAGAAGTGGGTATTTGCTTTGTTCGGCGCGGCGCCGGGTGTGTGGCACACACACCGGTGCTCCTTACAACACACTATTTAAGAGTTAAATGATGAATATTCATTACATTCTTTAGGACAGGTGTGGTTATACAAAGTATTTATCGGAAGTCATTAATATCATTAGCATGCATGCCACGCATGCTCTGTGCACTCTGGTGGTCGCACTGAGGAAGGCTTTTCTTCTTTCTCGGGGGTCTTTCTGATGAAGGCTGGTAGTCTTCATCACAATAAACTTTTCACTTCTCTTCCTGGGGCATGCGTAGTCCTTTAAGGAATGATTCAGCAGCTTTTGAGATGATCCTTGTCCCCCCTGTCTTGACAAAATTAGGGTAAGCTGAGCTTCTTAAGTTTTGTAATTAACATTTGCTGTTGGAATCAACATTTGCTGTCTCTTTGCAATCAACATTTGCTGCTAAAATCAACATTTGCTGTCTCCCAATGGTTATCTGTGCTGTCTCCTAATAGTTAACTGTGCTTATATGAGTTAGTTATTGACCCCCTCTCTCAATACGAAAGAGCATCCACTGTGAAATAAGCATCAGGGTAGAGCCAATGTATCTGTCTCGGGGTACCTAAGTTTACTTTTTCAAGGTCTGTATTTCAGAGCACAGATATCTACTATGAATATTTTGATCACACATTGCCGGTCAGCACTAGCTGTGACTGCTTAAATAAGAGGAGAAAAGGGAAGACTGAGCCTATCATCACCCTTATTCAAGTCACGCCCCTTTAGTTGCCCATGCCCAGTTCAGCTGCACAAAGCAGCCTGGCAGTGGCCCTTCACTCACTCAGGCTCTTTTACTGCTCACCTTGCTCGTGATGATCCAGGGCAATCACAGAGCAAAAGCAAACCACTCACCTGGGAGATCTGCAGGCGATGGTAGGAAGCAGGCAGTGACCTTTTTGGCCAGCAAAAACCACAGCAGGAAGACGGTGCTTGTACAGACCTTATCATGCAACATGAAACTTCCCTGCTGGCATAATAATGCAGGGGGAAGCTATTTCCCACCGCAGTCTGCTATGTGAGGATGTAGCCCCAGTACAAAAGGATGCACGAATTTCCAGGCTGAAACAGTTGTGCCAGACCAGACATGCACGCTCTTGAGGAGTTCAGACCTGGGCAGGTGCCTATCACACACGTTGCCTGCAACAGCAGCCGAGGTAACAGTTCAGGCAGCACAGAATGGAGGACGGGAGACTCAGACATGGCTGCACTGCCCAGAGGGTCTCACCAGTGACTGAGAACTGAGCTTTGACACATCTTCTCTTGAACCTTCATCGTTCCAGAAACTGAACACAGTATGGCAGGAGAGCTGTGGACTTCCTACAGCTCTGTCCACCTACCCCAACTGCATCAAATCTTGCCACCTAATACCACCATCTTCTCTTTACCCCACAGAGAGATTCCTTTCTTCCCCCAATGAAACTCTGAATGTTATTTTTCACAAGTAGAAATTACCAACACTGATAGAACTCTTATATCTCTGTTTTAAAAATTACTTTTAAAAAGCTTTATGATTGCACTTAATATATCTACCTACTCCAACCCTCTCTGCTCAATCCCTATCTGTAAATACTTTAATGAGATTTGTTCCATTTATTTTGTAGTTTCCCAGGTGATGACATGACAGACCTTCAACCTGGTCTTGCGCAATCAGCATAGGAGAGGTCAGTGAATTGGCAATAACAAAGTATTTGAGAGCCAGCAACAGGGAGGGGGAGTTCAGATATTCAACAATAATGCACTAGCACAATTGCATCCTTCCCTCCACAAAGACTCCAGCATAAGAAAAAGCTTCAGGAGTAGAACCTTCACCATAATCTCCTACATTGTTTTGATCCGGTTATTTAAGCACAGTTTGATTTGCTGCCTTCATCTGAGGCCGGGACCTGCAACAGAGACAAAGATCTGGCGCCTGAGGTCTAGAGAAGGGAACAACAGTTCCTACACATCTGTGAAACTTGTAAGAAGCAATCAGGCAAGGATCTCAGTTTGCCTTCTTGTCCCTGGTTTTCTGTTGTTTTCACGCTCCCCAAGTCAACAAACACTTCTCCTTTTAGGAATTTGGGATGAACGTGCATTTCTTGCCAGTTCTCACAGATGAGCTCAGTTGGTAAGAGCATGGTGCTAAGAACACCCAGGTTGTGGGTTTGATCCCTGTATGGGCCATTCACTTAAGAGCTGGACTCGATGATCCTTGTGGGTCCCTTCCAACTCAGAATATTCTGTGATGCTGGACTCGGGGCATGTCTGCCACCACCAGCATGGGCACAGTGCCTCTTCCACAGCATGCAATGGGAAAACCACTTCAGCAAAATTGCTCTGCCAGGACTGGGTCATGATACTGTCAAGGAACATGGGCTACAGGGAACTCCTGAGCAAGTCAGATCCCTGATGTTAGAAAAAGTGGTCCAGAAAGGCACATGTGTGAGGAAGGGAATGGGAGAACACCTCTACGCAGTAATAGGAGGTTTTGAAAAGGTTGATGTTTGACATAGAGAAATGCAATCTCTTTCTTTAAAAACCCTCTGTGCATGGACTCCTGCAGAGCAACATGAAACTCCTGAGTGGGAAGCTCAGCAAAACACTTTAACTTCTCTTAGCACAGGAGAGCCTTGTTAGCTCACCAGTACGTGGGAATCGATACGAAAGAAAAAAGCAGCAAAGTATTTTTAAAACATCAATTCAAATCCAGACCAGCTCTCCCTCCTCAGTAAGGCTTCAGTGTAGTTGCTCCTGTTAGTGAGGGACTGGAACTGGTGGTATTTCAGGCCTATTCTTCAGCAGTGCTCTAAAACCCCTGGCTCTGAAGCCAGCCTGCCAATCAGCCACCGTGCTCTGTTTGCACACAACCCAAGCTGAGTAACCTGAGGAGACATTAGCAACTCAACACTCACCACAGTTTCATGCCGCGTGGTCTGACCAAGTGGCACAAGCTCTTAACCACAGCATGCTGTGCATGCTAATCCCTCCTTGATATTTCACGTCAGCTCCCACTGTGAATCAGCACAGAGAGCAATGCATTTTGGCTCAATTGCACTTGCACTTTTTGGACTGAGAGAGATTATCATTTCTACCTACATTACACAATGATCCTTGACTGCAGTCCATCAGCATCCTCCAAAGACTGCCTCAGCAGAGCTAATGTGCAGCTAGGGGTGTCCCAGCTGAGACTGCCTGAACAGCTCAGCCATTCCCTTCAGGGGAAAACACCAAAGGAGCTGATGTCATTTACACCTTACCTGACTGTGTCGAGCAAACTTGTTGGCAGCCAACCACAACACAACAGTGACACTTTAAAAGAAGTGTTCAGGACATGCTTTTCATTACCACAGTCAATCCAAACACAGCATCGCTGCCTCCACCTTATCCCCCTGAGCAAGACACTAAAAAGCTAAAGCAATAGCAACATGTGGATGATGAAAACATTCCACTGGGAACTGGACTATGCTGAACACTGCACAAGAACACAAAGTTAGACATTTTCTGTATCCAGAAGTGGTTTTTCATGACACATTAGACTTCCTGATTTTTATACTTCTTCTTTGAAGTTCAGGTCCAGAGTGAGGTGAGGCCCCAAGGCAGTGTGGCATGGAACTGTGTGTAGCCAGCATGGCACAGGGAAACAATTCCTTTGAGTTGCCCATCCAGAAAGGCCAGATACTTTGAGAGGTATCTGTGACATTTACAGCTGGCTGTTTGGAGGAAGCTGTGGATGCGAGTCTGTTCCAAGCAAGCCTGCTTCTCACTCCTCTAGACTGGGAGCAGGTCTTTCAAACACTATTAATAAAGAGCAAAGCTTTTGGAGGCACAACAGTTCTTAATGGATGTGCCAACAAACGAAGAGCTCTGCCATTACGGAGGGGGCCAGTTATCTGCAGATAAGATACTGCACAGGATCACTTCTAAAACAAAGTCAGTTACTTCCTTCCAACTGGTATCTGAAATTTGCCAACATCCGTAAGAAAAGTATTCCAGAGAAAAAATAGGGGAGCACAGACATGGGGATTAGCTGGAAAAATAGACCGTGTTTTTTTTATTACCTTTAGTATTTTTAATTGCAAATGGAATCAGAACATATTCTCCTAGTGATAATGTAATTTAAGCAGTCTGTTATTCAGCATTGTGTCGAATCAATATTCTGCAAAATGTTAACTTCCATGTCAAGTTCATCCCCCTACCCCATCCCCAATATACTTGTTCCAAAAAACCCACTATATTTAATCCCAAAGTTTATAAAGCAGATAACAAAAGCTATTGCAGTCAACTTGAGAGAATTACTTGCCCAGTTCTCTTGAAATCTCTATGGGAACTCCTTCTGGTATAATATTTAAGACTTTAGTCCCCAAAGCAACGTTTTTCATATGACCTCAGGCCTAAAGCTACCTAAATTGCATCAAAACTGCTCAGACATGTTGATGCTGGCATCAGTTCAAGTTCTTTTAAAATACAGTTAAGATGTGCAATAAATAGAGAACAATGAAGTCACCACATAAGAAAAAATTTCAAAAATTACTGATCAGAAAAAGCAGATCTTGCTTAGAAACAGGAGCAATCATTTCAAAGAGTGGCTCTCTGAGAGCTTGCTCAGCCATTATGCTCTTCAAAGTACTGCATGTCACCCTTCAGCTCTGTCAAGATGCTATCGATCAAGGACAGAGATACAGGTTAATATATAACCCAAGAGAGGTGAATCTATTTGAAATTCCATCTGATCCTCATCAAAGGAAAGAATTCTTCACCCTTTCTTCAGAGGGCAAGAAGTTACCAAATGCCCCCAAAGATGATGGCTGCCCCTCTGAAATAAGGTTTTCCCCCCACAGCAACACCATCAGCTCCAGGTGAACTATATGGGTTCTCCATGGGATCTTCACCTTTCAATAGTGGCTTAGAACCAAGAATGTTACTATTGAAGAACAAGAGCGGAAGGGCTGAATCCCAAGATAAGTAAGCAGCAGGGCTGACCTCATCTGCTATTCCCTAGGGCATTCCATTTAGGATCGCATAAGGTTCCTGAGACAGTATATGAAAAACAGACATTGAGGTTTTACCATTCATAGGCAGGAAGTAAACAACATTTAGCAGGAATTAAAACCACTTATTATTCAGAGAAATTTAAAACACAAGCCCCACATACAAATCGCACTGGGGTTAAAGCAGCACTTTGGTCCAATGAGGGAGCACAGGAAGAACAGGCCACAAGAAAATCCACACCTGTAGTGCACACACACACACCTGTGAAGGCATAGAGAGAAGTAGAGATGCAGGTATCCAATGTTCTTCAAGAAACATGGCCACTGCATTAGAAAAGCAAGAATTAGTTTGGTTCAGATCCACTCCCAGAGAAGTCAGTAGAAAAAAAAAAACAGCAACAAAAACCTCCAGTACAAACAGCACATTTCAGTGGGCAGAAAATCAAGCTCCTGATGAATACTTCTGAAAGTACTCCCTGTCCTGCTTGCATGCTCTGCTGACAGAAAGCTGTGTGAGCAGTCAAAACACTTCAGCTTTTGTCCACTTTGAGGTCTGTCCCATGCAGATGAGTTTCATCTGAGTTTCCCCCTTAATACATGAAAGAAATTTACTTCACAAAGTATGCATTTAAACATTCTCTAATACTGAAGATTATCCTTCTGTTCTAACATGCTGCAGACATTCAGGGGAAATTAGATGGGAAATAAAAGGTTTGAGAAACATCAATACAGGAAAAAAAGCAGACGATACATATGATGGGCCCAGAATTGCATGCCTATCGGTGCAGCAAGCCATGTTCTTGTATTCAAATCTTTTCGCTTTTTTCCTGCTGTGATGACCTCAAAGACAAGCATCTCTAGGCCTTAAATCACAGGCACCTCAGCTGCCTGAGCTGCAGCAGTAGGTCCCACAGAAGAAGGCAGCTGGCATTGTTCTCCATTCACATACTCCCTGACAAGCTAATGTGGACTGTCCTGCAAACAACACAAGTCCTCTATTGGTCTACTGGTCCCATTCCACGAAACTGGTTTTAGGATCAAGTCAAACCAGAACAATGATACCAGGAGAACATCACGGAGCAATCATTTCAAGGAGAAGACTTTTGCTTGGGTTAAACAGGTTTACAGTGATTTCCCCTAAATATTTCTCCCACACACACTCTCCACCACAGTATGTTGCAGTTTGTTCTGAGCACTTGAGGAATACTGAATACTCAATACCCTGAGTATTGAGCTCAACATTTTTGTGTTTTCTTCCCTTAGAGGCAAACTAACAACTAAGGAAGAAATAATTAAAAAACTACAATACTCAGTGCTTATATAATGTCAGCAACTCAGAGCTGCATGCACTTTTTAATGTATTTATTAATCACAATTCTAGAAAACTGGACACGCCTCTACTCAGTCTTTCACAACAGACACCAGTTCTTGGCAAAAAAAAAAAAATTAGTTTTTTCCAGTATCAAAAAAATCGTACTTTTTAGGACCATAGAAAGATGAAGAAAACCAGCTTTTGGTCAATTCCATCTAATGCAGCCGAAGTCTCACACCCAGCTAATAAAAAACCACTCCCTTGATGTAGCCAGGCTGTACTATACTGATATTTGGGTATTATCCTGGTGCTGGAAACACTTGATTCATAAAAATTTGGAATTCTATCCAAAAGCAGATAGGACACATGATTCCCAAGTGACACGTACACACGCAGAGCACAGAGAACCTGTCGGCTTTGAGACCACACATTAAAAACCGTAAACATTTACACTAGGTTCTGCAGGAGAATAGACACATACTCCAGGGAATCCCAAGCCCACTAGCTGCTCTGGCCCCCTAGCTTTATAATTCTACATAGAACTGAAGTAAAACCAGCTTAAAGCACCATTGTGAAAACTCTATGTACTCAGAAGTTGCTCCATTTAGAAAAAAACATGTCCTAAGAGACGAGCATAGAACATGATAAAAATACTAGGGATTAGGTTGCAGGAACTGTGACCTCACAGATGAGAACAGAACAATTTCAACTCAAGTCAATGGAATTATACCCACAGATGTGAGATCACAACATGGCACTCAAGAAATACCTTAAATCATAAAATCCCCAGATGCAATGCCTGTGGCCAACATTTATATTAGCCACACGTGCATTATCCTGAAAGAAGGTTTTAATTATTTTTATAGTGAGATAACGTTCCCTTGACGATCCTAAAGTCTAGTAGCATGTAGCAATTAAATTTCATTTTTGAGAAGACAATAGCAAACATCTGCTACTTTGAATCTATACTAGAATTAGCAATTTTTCCATTTCTTCACAGTAACAGTGACTTTTCAACAATACCGTAAAAGCTCCTGACAAGCTACATACAGAAACTGGAGGAGAAAGCAGGGGAAAGTCTTCTCTAAAGGCCAAGTGCAAACTGGAAGTTTTACACTTTGCCAGTTGCAAGAAAAATGGGAAAGAAAACACTTCATTCTGTAATAAAGTATCAGCTAACACACTTAGCAGAAGGAAACGCATTCTTCACCAGCCAAATCTGACTTTCATTCAGTGAACTAAAAATATATCTGCAGAGGTTTGTTAATATAGTTGACCTCAAAATTTGGAACTTTCTTCCCTCCAGATGCAAAATAGCTCAAAATTATGCATTTTCAGGTAAGGATCCAAAGGCCCCTCTACTGTCTGTTCTCCACAGAAGTTAATCACCAAGCACTACTGAGCATAGTCAATGCTTGAGACTAAAGAAACATCGTTATCCCCACCTATGGATGGAAAATTGAGCAATTAGCCTCTTCTGTGTTTTCTAGGATACACTTTACAGAGAACATGCTTTTTCCCTACCAAACACAGTTTAGAGTTGCAGTTGTTTGATTTACCAAATTTAAAAGATTAGCCAGCCTATTAGGACAAATTCCTGTGATGAGCTGATCTTACATGGCCAGTGATGTACTGATCTTATATTGCCAGGGATCAAGAGTGCCAGCAGGATTCTCCATGCACAGGGACACTACGGGATAGAACTCCAGCAGCTTTCCTTCTTGGGTGATCCTTAACATTAATCCAATGCTATGTGTTTACAACACTCCCAAGTACCCACTTATAATAATCTGGCAGATTATACTCTGTTCTGTAGTTTCTCCTTCAAATAATTTACAGGTTTGGATTTTTTTTACAACCTCAGCATAGATAAGTTCAATAGCTCCCCCCAGTTTTCGGCTATGTTTGTACAGTCCAGTAAAAGGAACTGATGTAAAGTGGGCGCATATTTTTAAATTAAATTAGATTTGAATTAAATTAGATTCTACCCTTGATTGTCTAAAGAATTCCTTCAGCTCTTTTGATATATGTGGGGGGTCCATATAAAACCATTTGGAAGCAACAGTTTCATCCCAAACCAGAAATGACACTTCTTTAATTGGCATGGTGGTGAGGAATGTGGAGTTACAAATCAAGCAGTCAGTAGGAATATGAGACATCTCAAAGACAAAATCTAAATAAATGGACTAAACTTTTCTATAGCTGCTGGCAAAGAAAGTGAGTATAATTATGTAGGAACAAAGCAACAGTACAGCTATTACTCAGTGCATAAGCCCTGAGCAACTCTGTTTTGTTATGCAACATTTAATTCAGAGGAGTAAGACAGTCCTTCCATCTGAAAAATTTAATCCAAACGAAATTAAAATCCCATGGAAATGCAGTAAGCAGTTTAAAGCACATTCTAAATAAAAACGGAAAAATGGATGTTCGTCTTAAAAGAGACAAGGATGTATAGTTTGATAGGTTTTGTTTAACTGCTTAATTTTGAGGCCAAACTTCGTTTGAATATTTATTTCATTCAAACTACAAATGAGGAAAAATATATTCACATAATCTGTAACAATCTTGTGTATAGCTAATGTTTACTTCTAACAGGGCTGTTCCACTCTATTTTTAACTTACCTTTGAACTCCAGCTCCTTAAGATGCCTTTGCAGTAAAAAAAGATGGTGACATTTGCAGACTGACTTGACTTTACATGTAAAGAGGAGCTCTTCACAGCTGGCTCACAGTAACACCCTCTGTTGATTCCTTGGCAACAGCTGTAGAGATCCACCACCTCCGTTAGCCATGAAGAAACAAGAGGTGGGGGGGGAAAAGCCTACAGGTTAATGCAGTGGGTTTTTTCTATCTTTCATTCAGAGGTGACAAAGAGGCACAGCTCACTATGTTTAAGACAGTACACAGCTCTGACCTGCTTGTCACACAAAACTAATAAAGTGCCTTCCTAAGGAAGTAGCACTTATCTAAACAAATTGTAGGCTGAAAACATCTTGCATCACCACGTCAGGACTTCCAGGTCATGCAGGCAGGTAAGTGCATTCAGAGCCAGTAGGCAAATGTCTCATTTATGTTTTAAAAACTCAAATTATGTGGTATTTCATGAACCTTTTTCTACTGCAACATCTTAGTTGGTTCATCCCGTTAAAAGGCTCCAGGATGAAACAGTGATATTTTTAAAGGACGTATATTGCCACCTATTCTGTTCAGGAGGATGATGAAGACATGGGAGGAACACCCCAAAAGCAGTAAAGGAAGGTCTAGCATCGGTAATTGTACCACTCTGCATCACTGTGTAATCTAGTATAAAACTGGCTCTTGTTTTCTCCTTAGTCTCTCATCCTGCATCTGCCAACTTTTCCATCCTTTGTGAATGATCCTGATCATTCACAACTCCCTCACACCTCAACCTTATTAGCTCAGCTAGCCTCCTGGGGATCTTTACTGTGCCTTTGACTTGAACAGGAATTTTTCTGTTAGTGCAAAGAAATCCTGACTGAAGTCTTCAAATAGTGCCAATACATATGCTTATGGCTAAATACAATAAATGTGAAAAATGAAGCAATACAGCAGTTAGATCCATTACATGTTCTTGCAGTGACTAATAATTTCTATTGTGTTTTAGAAGACTTTTAAGAGTCAACTGAAGCATGAGAAAATATTTAATGTGATTTTCCAAAGCACTTTATTTCTGAAGCTCTGCCAGTCATGTAGAAGATTGAACACAGCATTACGAAGTATTCTCACATGTAACCACAGGCAGGGACTCTATGACACAGGTTATTTAGAGCCTTGTGAGATTCATTTACAACTCTAGGTAAAGCACATTTCTTAAAGTATTTCACTGGCAATGAAGCTATTCCAGTATTTCACTGGTCTGAAGCTGTGTTTCAAGAACTAGAGTGCCAATTTCACAGCCTCTAGCCATAGCAATTCACATCCTATAAAATATTAAGAATTTTTATCTTTTGCAGACTAGCTGGGATCCCATGCTCTTGCAAGACAATTTTTATGTTTTTTTCCGTAAGTAATAAAAATATCACAAGAGCTGTTAGCAGGTTGGAAGAGGGTCAACAAAACTAGTGTCAGGGTCTTTTTATTTCCTTTCTTTCAAACTCCACGGGGAGGCTAATGATCAAAACTTAGCAAAGTGCGTAAGTGTGTTGTGTAACAGGACTGTTGGATCTCCTGGCTTCAAACTAAAATGACGATAAAACAAAATTCCTATTATGGATATTTCTTGATGTTTGGTGGTCTGTTATGCATTCCCAATACGGATAGTAATTTTCATCCTCTTGTCATTAAGATGTCTGATTAAAAAGCATTGCTGCAATACTTCCATGAAATTACTGTAATTTCGGAATTTTTTCTTTTGGAAAGAATGTAACAGAATAATTAATGTGTCTATCAATTCCATTCTCTTAGTTAATGCCAAAAGTGGAAGAGAAGAATTATTACCCACTTGGCTTGCTTTGGCTATCACATTGACAAAATGTCATAGAATCAAGGAATAATTTAAGTTGGAAAGGGCTTTGTGTTGGACCAGCTTGGAACATTTCTGAAATGAGAGAAGCTCCACCTACTTCAGAGACCTGTCCAAATGGACAGTGCAGACTCACAACAAACATCTGAAATAAAGCTGGGTTTTCCTAGAAACATCTGAACTAACACTTCACTGCTGATCCACAAAAAAGGGAAAGCAGACAAATGTGAAGCATATTTTGTACTTATGCTTAAGCAATTCCTGGTTGAAGCTTGAAAAGCTGGTTTTGATCAATGAAGTTCTCTGGATTGCTGTGCTATGTTAAGGAATGCCTCGCCTTTCTTTGTCTGATGAGATGGCCCGAGACTGGCCCCCAGCAGAGCCAATCTTTCCAAAGCTTTCCTTATTAAATGCTTCATCTATTTGGAGAGTTTTTCTGTAGAGTAACCCACCACTGTGGATTACAAGCAGCAACCAGCAAATAGTTTTGAGCTTCACCAGTGTGACTAGGAAAGGAATCCAGCCTGAGTGCCATAAACACCATAAGCCAAATCTTTGTCACAAGGAACTCAATGGCAAACTTCTTACTGATTTCATAGAATTCAAAACTTACCTTCTAGTCACAGACACTTATCTATTGAAATACACAGAAGGAATCTGACATTAGACTTCCTCAATAGATGTACTAAGGTAAAGCTTTTTCTACATTTTCACAAGCACCTAATGTTGAAACTTTTCTTCCAAAATTAAAATTTCACATGCCTTCATATTTCTTACAAAGTATTCCACCTTCCCACACTCTTAGTAATTTACAAGCAGATCTTAGCATCGTAAAACAACACACCACATATAAAACCCATCACATACAGCAAATGTCTCTCAAAGAAAGTGAATTCACAAATTCTGTGGTCAGTTTGATAGTTTTTCCTCTAAATAGGTAAGTCAATCTTTCCCCCAATAAAGGTAAAGTAGCATTTTAGATATTCACGTATAACTTGAACATTATTTCTTAACTCCTCAGAGAAAATACTGATATTTAACAAGCTTTTTTAAAAAAACAGACCCAATCCCCCCCAAATCCAAATGACCAAAACAAGAAACTCAAACAGGAAATTAAATAAGATTCTAAATTTCTGCACATGGCTGTACTTCCCCCAACAGGTCTTATATGTATGTGCAAAATATAAATGAAAGTTAGTTAGATAATCTTGTAACCATAAGTGCAGGTTTTATTGCATATTTTGAATAGTTATTTGCTTCCAAAAGATGCTAATATTTAATTTAGCTGTTTCATTTAGATGTTTCTTTCTGTGGCTTTTCCAGAGGAAAACAGAATTCTTTAATTTTAGTTATCAGCCCTGAAAACTGGGGTAATTTATTTCAAAGTCAGTCAAGCTGTGTCTGTTTTATGGAGAGGCAACTAACATCAATTGTACACTACAAACAAACCAACTGACCGCTACTGGGTTTATAATTTCTCATATTTTAACACACTGAAGGCAAAACACTTCAGGTAGAATTTGAAAAAATCAAAAGTAAACTTGCCCCAATCAGATGTACTGCATGGTTTAATTTTGGTTCCGGTCAGCAGTAACTGAAGTGCAGAAGTATTTCAGTCAATTCTTAATTATACAGGCAAACTGGGAAAAGATGACCAGAAAAGACTAAAACATAGATCAAGCTAACCATGTGTAAAATTAAGATAAAGCACACACATGCCATATTATCCTTTTGAAAAAACCCAAGTGGCCTGATTTCTGTAAAGAAGCAGTGAAGGTTTTAAGGAGCAGTGGGCACTGTCATTAGATGAGCCCTAACTCTGCACTTACACCTTCCACAACCAGATGGTGTTGGGAGCAGCTCTGGTCTTGCTAATCCAAAATCCACATAATCATCAGAGGTAAATGAGAGCCGACTAACATAACAAGGAATTAACCCTTTAAATAAGCTATTGTAGGGCTCCTACTCAAGAGATTTCTTAAGTGCTGTAAAAACAATGTTCTAAATCCAGCTTCCATTGCTAGAATAAGAACAAATGCTGCTTCAGTTACCAAATTTAATGGTTTTAGTATCAATGTAAAAACAGGCTTCAAAATAACACTTTTCCAGAGGTCATGGCTCACAGATTCCAGGCAATCCATCATCAAAACCTTTCAAAAGTAGGAGCCAAATTTAACTTCAGCACCTGATAGGATAGTATTTAACAGGCAGACGTGCACTAAAGGATTCTTACATAGGAGCTTACACAAAGCCCTCAAAAATGTGTGTTATCATAAAACATATTTAGTCATCTCATGTGATCTCAGTAAGCAAGCATGGGTGAATTCACCTCATATGGCATTAAAATCAATGCTGCAGATTTCCTGCTACCTTCTCCTAAAGTAAGGATGAAAACCATTCTTCTTCAATATTACCTCCTCCATTGAGCTCTTCAGGCTGTTGTCCTCTGCTAAAGACATAAAACTTCAGCCTTGGCCATTTATTTGCACTAAAACATAGAAACTGATCCATCTTCTGCAGCTGCTAGCTTGTTCAAATCTCAATTTAGATTGTATCTGCCTCATCAGATTTCCCCTTTGGTGATACCTGAGTAATTAGTTTTATTTTCTCCACACAAGTCTGTTTCTTCCATCTTTTTCCTAATTGAAGTGCCACAAGCTTTTCAAATGGAGGAAAAGTCAAGCTAGAAACCTGTTTCGGGGCAAGGCAACTGCTTTTAATTTTAACTTTTTAAAATGCATGCTACATGGGTCACCCACATGAGCAAGATTATAGAATTCAAAGGAAAGTAACTGTGATTAACAGATGGTTTTGCAAGAGCAGTGGTGAATAAAACCTAGCCACTAGGCAAATTCTAACAAGCCAAACTGACCAATGATAAAGGAAAGAAAGAGGTGATAGCATCCAGCTGCAAAATAAGCACCACATTTTTTAAAGATTTTTTTTTTTAAACAAACTTTGGAATTTATGGTCAGATTTTATTTGCATCTTTTGCAATGAATTTTATGATCATGTCCATCAAGAGATGGAAGTTGTGATGTAGTGTTACTAATCCTCTTATCCAATTATTTTGGACACTGATTATAGCATTATGAGGAACAGTCAAAACGCTAAGGCACAGGGGCATGAAAAGGTTACTAAAGGCCATCGTTTCACAGGAGAGTGAAAAGGCTTCAAGGAAGCACAACTGGATGTCACTGCTTGTCAATGCTCAAAAAAGTCAGTTTGGCCATATAATTCCCTTCACTGCGTATCCGTGCCACTAGCTCAAGCTCTTGCTGCTCACCTGGTACCGTACAAAGCCTAAAACCACACATGGTTACCAGTTTCCAAAAAATTTCAGTTTGCATGTTCCTGATCTACTTGATTTTAGGTGGCTCTCATTAGGAGAACAAGTGGAATAGGCCTGATCTGACAATGCTGTCAGAAGAACTGAGGCTGCACAGCCCCATGCTCCCAGGTGTAACCAGCAGCAAGGCTGAAAATGTGTTCTCACTAAGGGACACACAGCCCCTCCTCGCCTGAACAGGAAAGGGTCTGCTAGTCAGAATATGTCTGATATGTATACACATGTCCTTATCATGCATGTACGTGTATATTTATACACACACACGTGGGCAATACAGATTCCTTCAGCTGCTGGGCTTACAGAGTCTGCCCAGTAACCACTTCTGGATCCCAGTCGTCCCAACTGGTATCCAGCACAAACACCCAGACAAAAGAGCCCACTCCAGCTGCAGGCACAGGCTGTCACACATACCCAGATATGTGCAAAAAGTGCTCTTGCACTGACTCATCTTGAGGGGTTTCAGATCTGGACCCTGGGGCTGAGGCTCTCCTCAGACAGTCCTGAAAAGGACTCAAGACGTGGTGTCCCTTCCTTCGTGTCTTTAGTTACGTTTTCTGCCTGTCATTGTGCCCCTGTGCTCCTCTGGGCATGTGGAGGTGGGACTCTGGTGGGCTGATGGCCCCAGTGATGGCCTAGGAGGAGCCCAGCACAGGGTACCAGTTGGGATCCCCTGACTGCCTTTGTCTGTGCTCACAAAATGCAGCAGATTGTCCTGTACAAGAGTGCAAGAGTAATCTCACAACTAAAATGCCCTGCCTCACCCCCAGATTTCTTTTCAATTAATTAATTTTTCTGTAGTTGGTGAATATCTGCTCTTCCTACTGAGCATTTGGTATAATTTAGAGGAAGAATGAAAGGCATCTGTACTAGAAACACAAACAGAGGCACTGAGATCAGACTAAACAATCCTCACGAAGAGCATGAAAATAAATTCCAGACAAATGCAAAGGTGAATTTTTCAAATGTCAGTTCCCCTCTCTTTAGAAGGAGATGCACTGAGCATTTGTCTGTGATTTTTCTAAACTTTTAGTTTACTATCAGGCAAAGAACTCCAAAAACCTCATTAAAGATTCACCCTAACTGTGGGTACCTTCAGGCTGGCCCAGTCCAGAGCTCCCAAGCTGGCTTTGGCACATGGGATGCTTTCAGCTGGTCCAGCACATCCCCTTTGGGAGAAGAGGAGGAGTAGTGGCCAGCAGAGCGGACAGGCCTCCCTGGCCCATTCAGGCAGAGCCGGCCTGGCTGACCACAGTCCTACCAAAAGGTATTTTTGCTTTCTGACCGAGGACTGCAGGCAGCAGCCCGGTGCACTTGTGGGGAGTTGCGAAGAATTTCGACCAATTCTTTCCAAGCATGGGGAAAATTACTGCTGCTTATGTAATCTGTCTTTTGCCAAATGGGAATCTGGGAGCTCAGCTGAGCTGACGTTAGCATTTAAGTTAAGGAGCCAAAACATTTTTCACTCTGATGCTCTTTTGGCTTCCATCATTGACTACAGATTCTGCTAAAAAGCTACATCACAGTCCTAAATGCCATCTATAGCATTAGGATCAAGTAAGGTGTTTTGTTTAAGGTACAGCTCGGAAGGCAAGTTTTGGGAATACAGAGACACTGAGTCGGACACAGCAAAAAGCAGCAGCAGCACTGAACTGTGTGAGCCCTACAGGGCCCAGGTACAGTGTGGCACCTGGTTATCCCATGTGACAGTGGGTACCCTGCTGACGTGTGGCTCCTGGAAAGACAGAGCCCCAAGGGTCTTCAGACAACCTTCCCACCTTGTTTCTTAAATTGGAAACTTATTTAACCTCTTAATTGCCAGCATATAATTGCATTAATTTATACTCAGAGCCTACTTGTAACATATCCCTTGAAGAAGTTGAGTTCTTGGTTTTTATACCACTTAACATAAATACGTATCATGGAAAGAAGATGTATATGCCAAGAAGAGAAAACAGAGACAATTAAGAAGGATCCCTCTCAACAAAACCAGCATACTGATTAATTGAAGGCCCGTTTCATAATTAGTCAGGAAATGGCAATGATGTGTATCAATTTCAAAATAATAAGCATAAAATAAATACAGAAAACTAACGGAAGGAAGGCTGTTATGAAAGCCTTTTACAGCAGTAATAAACCCCAAATCCTGGCAAACTTAAAATGGTTCAAGATCACATGTTCTTATCGGGTGCAAAAACTGGCTTATAAACTGCATATGAATTAAGAACAAAACAATGGCAATACTCTTCCAGTTACATCTGTGATGGGAAATGGCTCATCTCAAAAGAGGATACCAACCCACCTGCTGCCCCTGTAACTTGAGTTTGGGTCAATTCTTACTCTCAGTCACGACTAACTTGAATGAGAGTTGATCATATTGACGCTTACAAAACCAGTGTCTCAAGTTTAGAAACTTAACTTGTGTGTACATATATAGGAAAAACAGTCTCTTCTGTTCATCTCATGGGACGTTAAAAGAAAACAACCCATGAGGGCATACTGATGCAAACAGGTGTGACAGAAAACACGAGCTCCCTCTTCTGTAAATAGCTTTGGTTGGCAAAGCATTTCTTTGCCCTTATATCTACTAAGGGATGACTTCAGTCTAGCAAGGTTAAGGAAACAGCTGAAAGCAGCAATACGTTTTTAACTATTTTTAATTCAGAAGCCTCTAAACACTGTCCAAGAAGGAGCAAATTTAACTAAACTGACAGGTGGGTGTTTTGTGTAGCCCTCTCCCCGATTAAATTTTAGATACCCCATGAAAAAGATACACAAGTGGTGCCACCCCCGAACCAGCCTCTGGCTGTGTCACTGGTGTAACTGAAAAGGTGGAATTTTTGTTATTCTCAAACCCAGCATTCTGCGACAGCAGAAAATGGTTCTACATTTTTCTTGTATGCACTGCTAATAAACTTGATGAACAGGTCTACTCATCTCTCATGACTCAGCATCAGTCAAGTCTGTTGTGGTAGCTTCTTTCCTTTCACTATTTGCTCCAAAGCTGATCCGTATTTTCTGCTATTTTAAAAAACAAACAAAAAAACCTAAAGAAAGCCCCCACAAGCAAACAAATGTAACAAATCAAAAAGGCAAGGCCAAAGAGATGCAAAGACAAAACAGGCTTGCTTTACTTATCTGGCTAACCACAACAGAGCAACATAAAAATTCTGGTTTTCTTCAATACTATATCCCACCTGAATGCCACGTGTAGGGGTAAGAGTAAGACAGCCTTGTGACACTTACAGACACCTCACTCCAGTTTCCCGTGTGATAAACAGACTCCTGGCAGTCAGTAAAGCTGATTCTCAGTGAACCAACGACAGGTGTCATCAAAGTAACAAGAACCTGAAGGAGGGAAAAACTGGGGCTCAACGCCAGTGTCTGTGTGTCTTGGGCTTGACTCATTTCTAGTTATGCCAACACACTTAAAATTGAGAAATTTACTTTGAAAACCCTATGGACTCCCCTAAAATTATTTCTGTAATAGCAAAAAGTAAAAGCTGAAGTACCGCAAGATTTCATTCCAATCAGTGTGATGAAAATCTCACTAAAAAAAAGAGCAAACATGAGGAAAACAAAGGAGAGGTGGTAGATTTTGGCTGTGGCTGCTACTGCTGTTGTTTTGCTGCACTTTATTTTCAGTAAAGCTACATTTTTAAACACTGACACAGCTCAGTAAAATTTAGTAGCTATAACTTACAGTTAATCTTGGTTAGATTCTCCATCACCTGAAGTCTTTAAATCAATGCTGGGCGCCTCCTCAGAAGATAAGCTGTAGCTCAGCCAAGTTTATTGAGCTGTATAAAAAACTACTAGATTAGGCTCTCTGGTTTGTGTTTATGTAAGATTGCAACCATGACATAATGTCTCTAACCTTAAGTATCCACTAGGCTAGAGAATACCCAAAATTCAAAGGCTCTATGGGGAGCTACTGACTCCAGTGCACCAAAGGTGGGCAGGTGAAACAGACTATATGACAAACAAGAAAAAATAGAGTACAGTAACTCCAACACAGGCAAATTTGGTGAGGTATGGAAAATTACTGCACACGCTATCATGCTGCAAATACAGTGCTGAAAATAAAATTCACATCTTATAACAAGACAAACAACTACAGAACATATCTGTCTTACCAGTGCCATGGCAACTGTAAAAGAAAACACACACACTGACCTGAAATAGTAGCAACTTCTTCCCGTTAAGAATATTGCTTATAAGGGAACAAGCAAGAGCCGGCTGACCACATATCCATAAAAGCTGGGAATGTTTTCTGTTTCCAGAAAGTGTTTCAATACCTTTACTATTTTTACAAAATTTAAAAAGAAAAATCAACAACAAGGAAAAAAAAAACAACCCAAACCAGATCAAGAAAGGAAAAAAAGAAAAGGTGGTTTTGTCACTGATTTTATAGTCCCCAAGTACATGAAGCCAACAAGCTGAACATATGTACACTTCAGGGACTTTTCCTAATCTAAGCCATCCAGTTTCCACTCGCCTCAGAATGTGCTGATAAAAACAAACTCCCTTAACCAGACCCTGATCCCACAGGGTGATCTAACCCTTGCACACAAGCATCTCACTCCTTTGTCTCACCAAAGAGACAATGACCTGCTCACACAAGTAGGCTGACAAATTCAAAAAGGAACAGCTGCATCTGCCCAGCCAGGGATTAACTGGCATTTCAGCTCTGTCTGTCCACTGAACAGCTTTCATTTTACTAAGATTCACCACTTTAATGCCATTAACTGCAGTGAATTTTTAAGAAATGCTATACACAATTGGATAGACCTGTAAGAAAGGTTGTACCAGGCTGATTGGAGACTCCTTCCTGAAGTAAATCTTGCATAGGATGTTTTACAATTGTCTGTCAGATATTGTCCCTTATCACTGCAGGCAGATTTCAAGAGAGAGAACGAAGTCCTGAAAATAGTAAACTCCTAAAAATCTAGTGAAAAATCAATGTGGAGAAAGGAGATTATAATCAGAGTGTGTATGGAAAAAGCCCCCAAATGTGCCACTATCAGTCTTATTTGGTGGTACAGCACCAACACAGCTTCTGAGTGGATATGGCTATTGCCCAGTGTAGTAGTCAGTAAGGAGAACGGTGTGGAGTTGGATGTATCCAAGCAGAAAGGGACACACATCTAGTCATTTTCATATTTTCAAGCCACAAACAGTTTGGATTTGCTTGTTTAACCATAATATATTTTTCTATTAGCAAATGACAATGTATGTATGTTCACAAGTTCTCCACATCTGAGCAAAAAGCCAAACCAGAAAATCCTGCCTAGAATCATTTACCATCTCCTACATTACAATTTACCATCTCTTACAATAAATATAACTGTAACAGAAATAATCTTACATACTGCACTGGACATTTAAATATTGTCTAGCAAGCAAAAGTAAGATCTAATACATATACTCACACAT
The DNA here is from genome assembly GCA_013397175.1 of Platysteira castanea. Classification (NCBI taxonomy): domain Eukaryota; kingdom Metazoa; phylum Chordata; class Aves; order Passeriformes; genus Platysteira; species Platysteira castanea. The sequence goes on along the minus strand of VYXC01012426.1, from coordinate 1,167,749 downwards.
ACCCCTCGCATCTTTACTGTGACTAAGACAAAAGTCTGATTTACAAGTACTTCATAAATTTGTGAAAACGAACACGGAAACTGTTCTGCAGCTCAGTGACCTGTTGGAACCAACTCAACACAACTGCTGTGCACAGTAACACAAGCCTGTGAGCCACCAAATGGGAAGGGAAAATGGCAAAACAACAGGCGTGTTTTTACATTTAAGAACCAGAAACAGTTTGGACTGCTATTCTCTACCCTGTTCACTGACCTTCTAAGAGCTCCCATTTAAACATCTAGAATAACTTACTTCTCATGACTACTTAATCCAGTTCTCCAACCTGAAAGTCTTAAGAGCTGTGGCTGTTTGAAGCATCCAGAACATTACTTGCATATACTTTATAAAAATGGCATTTGCTAGTAAAAGCAAAGCTTTTAAAGCTTAGGGGAAATAGCCTTGGGGTTTTCCCCTTCTGAGAGCTTAAAGTTTTTATGAGTGAACCTAAAGGACTGCCAGACTTCTAAAGTGACAACACATTACGAAAAAATTTCCTATGTGTTTTGCAAATTTGAAGTCAGCCACATTTCACAACTGACATCAGGGTTTTTAATATCAGCTCTAATGAAATATAATTCTCCAATGACATAACTGTGAAGTACAGCATTTTCATTTCACTAGCTGGCAGAGAGATTTTGGCCTTATTATTATTATATCTTACGTAGAGCCAAAAGTGTTCTAGGCCCTGCACAGACATGCCTGAAAACAAAACCCTTTCCTTGTATCTGCTGTAAACACAGAGACCACAGGGTATTCAGCTTTACAGAACAGGTTACGCATTTTCACACGACTGCTAAGGCCAAGTCGTATGGTAGGACACAGGAATAAGAGAAAAATGTAAGAAACAGTTTGCCTTCATCTTCTCTACAGTTTCACTTTCACTAAATCTCTTTGGGTAGGATTGGATAGTTTCTGGTTTGGGAGAATTTCACTGTTTATTGAAAAAAAACCTACAGTCAATGAAGAAATTCCAGCCATCATCACAAAGCCCTGAGGGGAGCAGGGCGCAAGCTGAGGATTAAAATGATAGTCTTGTTTTTAAATCGGGTTCTTCCTGAGGTCACACTTCCTCTGCTGGATGAGAGAGGTGTTTATTTCAGAATAGATGCGTGCACAGCTCACTACACTTTAACCACACACCAATAAAAATTAAGAAGTTCCCACTTGCAAATGACTGAACTAAGGATGTAACTGAGAAGAACTCTGCCTTCCCTAGATCCTGAAAACCCAAGAAACAGGGATGAGAGAAAAAGCTACACTTCTCCCTTCAGGGCCTACACTTCCTGATGACTGAGATGAAACCCAAGCATGGAAGACAGCAGCCAGAAAGAGAGACTTGTCTATCCAAAGCCCCTGAGTAGCTGGTAGGAGCACCTGAATTGGGCACTTTGTTCTGAATTTGTCGCGGGAACAAGTAACAACAATAACATTGTACTCACCCCTTCACCTACACATCCTGCTCAATGCTCCTTTCTTCAGGTCTCCAAGGGTGTTACTTGGGAAAGAAATTGCCTCAGTTTGGCTGTTGACTGCACGCTGTGCTTTGGGACTGAGCAAAAACTCTGGTATTACCAAGTGCTCGGGGATACTGACACTCTAAGGGACACCTCCACACACAGATCCAGCTCCAGTTTAAGAAGGAATTTGGAAGGGGTATCTCATGGCATAGTTCACAGCAACAAGACTAGGCCTGACCTGCTAAAATATACACAAAAAATGATAAGCCATACTGACAGGTACAAAGGGGACGCCTCTGTCAAGGTAACATCTAGTGGCTGTCATGAGTGGAAGGGAACAGGACACAGTCTCTTTGCCACAGGGCTGATGCACACTCAGCTTGGGTGGGGAAAAAAAATAAGAACCAGCATTCAGCACATTAAATAGAAAGGTGGAGAGAAAAGCCTCGAAAAACATAAAGGGCAGATGTCTGGCAAGAGTTAACAAAAAGGTTTGTTTGTGGGGTTTCATTTGCTGGCTTCTTGTATAAGTCTTGAGATAACACCTTGCTGGATTGATAAAACACAAATGCAGAGATCAGCAGCAATTTCCCCTTTGGACTGGACTCTAATCACAGTATCTTGGTACCCATGCCCCCCTTTTGCATCTTTCTGAAATCCTGAAGCACATTTTAATGGGGGTTTGCAGATCCTGAACTGCAGCCTGAACATGGTTTGAACTCTTAGTGAACCACTGACAGCTGCACATTGCTCCGTTTGAGGCTACAGCAGAAGCTGAAAAGAAATCATGTTTGATTTTTCTATACTGGGGGGCAGATGAGAAGAGCCCACATAATGCATTATGGTGCAGCTTGCAGTGGTGGTGGCTGTCTCTTTTGGTGCCGCAGCTCATTTCTGTAAAGATAGCTATGCAGGATGAAGTAAGTGTTATCCTTCAGTCTCTCTACACTGCTGACAAACACTACACTGGTCTCCAACGCTGATGGAACACAGAAGAGAAAACACAGAGCACGACTTCCCAAAAACGGGCAAAAACTTTGGTCCTCTCTGGAGGATGCTCTGGGAAGAGGCAGAGGATAAATGGGGTCAGAACTGTTTCCCAGCTCCATGCAACCAAGCGTAAATGAACAGTAACAGAGATGTTACCTCTGAGGGGCTGTGTGAAGGCTGCAGCAGACAACAGCACAGTAGGGGAAAAACTGCAATGCATGTCTGCTCTCCACAGCCAAGAGATCATAGTCAGGACTAACACACGTGCTGGCAGCTTTGCCTCAGAAAGAGAATCAAAACCATGGAAGGATGGCAGGGTTTGGCCCACTGTAAATACTGGCATTTATAAAGAACAAAGTGTCACCAGATGCCTGCTGCAGACACTTATGGTTTGCTTTTCACAATGTCATATAATGATGCTTCGTATTGAGATTTCATACAGTAGTAGTTCCTTGATTGAAGTAATTGCATTTGCTGCTTGTAGGAAACGGTCTGCTTTGACCATACCAAATAAGTTATTGTCCCCACCAATATTGCCATAATCAGTTACCAACATTTGTTTTAAGGCACTGTCATTTCTTAAGAGCTATTACCCCTTTATTAAAGGACACCCCTTTATTTAAGGACAATGTAAGCCTAAAACCAACAGAATACTCTTCCCCAAAGACACCATTCCTCTCATCAGGCACTGAAGCAGTAAGTGGCATAGGAAGGGGGAAATCTAGTTAAGTAGTTACAAAAACTATCTAGAGCCTCTGGTTATGAACTCAAAAAATACTATTTTTCACACAATCCCAGAGCCCTACTATGTGAAGTTATACTAAAGCAGTATTAAAATCTCTACATCTTCCACCCACACAAACAAAGCAGTCCCCTCCTACCCCTCCACAGCTTCCAGCCTCAAATATCCTGGCATAAAGTGATCAGACAAAATAGGTGACTTATGTTTTTATTGGTTCCTCCAGACTATGACGACATTTCCTAAAACACTGAGCCAGGAAACTATTAATGTCTCTGAAAAAGTGGAAAGGGTCAGGCTATTTCAAAGGATGTGTTTGCTAAGAGGCCTTTGTTATAGTTGTATAGGCCACTTAAGATTTGATTAGTAATAACAAAAGTATTTAGCATTCATGTAACATTTCTAGCTCCAAGGTATATTGTGAACATATTTGTTACTTTGTGTTATGAATATGTTCTTTTATTTCTTGTGTTAAGGAAGCATTACCCCTTTCACCTTTCTGAGAATTAAAATAAGAAGGTTAATAAGCTTGCCTACGATTTTGTAAAGTAGTATATCCATTCCAAGATCAGAATCACCCACAGATCTGTATGTGCTCCTAATCTCAGGCTGTTTTTGGAGAGAGAAATGAAAATGGTCTCATCACCATTATAAACATGGAAGACCTGGAAGATTTTCTAGATTTATCTCAGCTGTGTTGGCCTGCATTTGGCAGCATAAATCACATCAGGCACTTGCAGGTGGGGTCACAGATCCCTTAAAAAAGCTCTGTGTGTTTTATATACAAGCACTAAACTAGAGCAACTCTAACAGGAACATAGTGATGCTTTAGATTTTAACTTTTGTATTTCTGTACTGCTTAGTGTGTAACTCTGAAGTTCCTTGCACCTTGTTAGCTGCTCTCTTAGGCCAAATAGACACAACACAGCTTCCCTGAGCTTGCTATTCAAGGACACTCGGGCTGCCCAAAGGTGTAAACTAGGACCGTGAGAGAGGTGGAGAAATTGAAGAAAGCTAAAGTTTCAATTGGTGAATTTATGCTGATATGCAAATAGACTAAACCTATAAAAGTGTAAAGAACTCGTGACCTGTTGTCCATCTTGGGGTCCATTTTGGAACTAGCCTCTGGCTCCCCAGAGTGGTACCTTTGAAAGCCTTTCAAATAAATACCTACCTTTATTCCCTTACTCTTGTCTAGTCTCTGTTTCTAGGTAGCTGGATAAGGCATCAATAACACAATGTATGCAGGACAGAGAGATCCCACAGAGACTCCTCAAAGCTTTCTAATTTTCTAGCACACACTACATGTATATACCTCCTTGTTTTGGCTGCTTTGTCAGTAGGTCTGGGAAATATCAAGGGGGACACAAAGGACTTGCACAAAAGCCTTGGAATTAAAGGTGCTCCAAAGACATCAGCAGTTCTTTTGTGGCCAGAACAATTTCACCCACAAACCCAGTTCTGATCCTGACTGCACAACCTGTATGAAGGCCAGTTCCCTAACACAGGAGTGCAATGCAGACAGTACGATGCAGCATTTCACTCAGGAGAGAGCTGAGGCATCCTAAAAGAAGTACAAGTCACTCTGTTTTTACTGACTAAGGAACTTCACTCATCTGTCACGTCTCGAACAATCACAGTCGGGTCACACGACAAACGCTGCAGGTAAAAATCCCACTATTGCACAGTGCCACCTCCTGGGCAAGCAAGACTGGAAAAGCACCCTCATGTGTGCCCTCTCTCCGGCAGCATCCAACACTTCAGTGTCGCCTCCCAAGCTCCGGCAGGCCGGGCATTACCTCTGCTCTCAGAAGGCAGGCCATGAATTCACGGAAAGAAGAGCAGCTTGTTTACAGCTCTCCCCATGAAACGTGAGCTGCAGCAGACCCCCTCCGGAGTGAGGCCGTATCTGCATAGGCAAGCACCACACAAACCCACAGGATTAAGTTCACTCTGGGTTGCTGGCTAATCACAAATTAGCAATCAGGGCTTCCTTTCAACATCCAAACAGGAAATGGGAGTGGAGGAAGTGAAAGCTTAATAATTTCTTGCATGTTAACAAGTTACATGAGCTGCTCCAATAAAAAAGCTTTGCTAAGTGAACTTAAACCTAGCACACAGTCTATCCCAAAATGGCAAGTATTTATCTTTGAAACTGAGCTGTGCATCTTGGAAAGACAATGGATGAAGACATTTAAATCAGTATAACTCAGTTTCCAGGATAAGAGGACATGAAGCAGCGACTTGAAGTTGAGGATCCTACTTTACTGTAATCACAAGTGTTGAGACTCTAACCCCAAAACCAAACCCCCCAGAGTGGTAATCCTGGCATCTCTCTTGAAACATTCAGTGAAAAAACAGGATTAGAAGGGCAACATTTTAGTTATCACAAACTGTTAAATCCATAAGGGCCTCTGACAAGGGAGCAAGAAAACCAGGCCTAATGTTAGCTCCATTTCTTTGGCTCTTTGTACTCTTTGGCTGTGCACACCCCCTAATAGTTACATGGCCACACAGAGTTAAGTGTCAGGAAAGCTGGGAAATAAAGTCCCTGTAAGACACTGAGAACCCTAAAATGCCTAAAGGAGCAAAGATTTTCAGGCCTCTGTGTCAAGCACAGCAAGGAACATCTCTCTATCTTTAGGCCACGAGACCACAGCCCCTGGCAAATGGGGAAAGCCTGGCCCATTATACACTCCTAATTTGGTACTATCTTCACAGCAGGAGGAGGCAAAACAACTTTGTGCAACTGTTGAGCAATTCTTAAGACTTCAAGACAGATGAAAGGCCAGTTTCTTGGTTGCCTGGAGATATTAAGACAGATTAGGGACAAAAGTAAGATGACTTCAGTGGGTCAATGTAGACTGATGTTTTGAGGGAACAAAACTGCAAGGTAGAATTCCTTGTTTTTTATGAATGTACCCAACAAAAAAGAAAAATCTCTTGGAAGAACTCCGCAGTATAGAAAGAGATTGTTTCAGTGGGCTGCATGAAGAACAGAACAGAAGCAAAGGAATTTGGAAAAGAAACCCTGCTCTCAGTATAACCACTACACAATCTCATTATCTCCCAGGGATGCAAGGAAGAACAGACATATAACATAGATAGTTACAATGGCCCACAATAAACTGGCTACAGTAAATAAGGAGCTAAAACTGCGTGGGTGCATGCTCTGCACTATGGAGTGTGAAAATAAGTTTTTTCCCTATTTTCAGCAGCAGACACATGGGCACTCCTAGTTCCAGTGCAGCATTTACCATGAAGTATTGCCTGCCATAAGCCACCTCAGTGCACTCGTTACACTGTGCACATAGCTGGAAATGCAGACCTTGCTGTGGACTCTCGTATTATTGTTCTGAGCAGCAAAAATGGGGGAAAAGTCTGTTGTACATGAACATCTGAATTTCCATCCTGAATCCTTCAGATCATTTTCAGAGTAGGCATTCCCTGTTTCCAAGGTGACAGGAGGCAGAGCAGATATTTAATCAGCCTGGGTTTTAGATCATCCATTTGCAAAAACTCTCCAGTAGAGTTCTGAAAGCTGAAAAGCAATGACTCTGTAAGACTGCTGAGTTTGGTGTTGGGGTTTTTTGTTTTGTAAGACATAATCATTGGTGGGTATTACATCTGTCACTGGGAACACTGATACTCCTCCTACTCGTATTGCAACCTTGCACTCAATACTCGTGGTATCAACTGTGTCCAACCATTTACTTCTGTGGAGTCACTAATTAATCACTTCTTTTTTAGGATGTTTGCATCCAGGGCAGCAATGCCACTTCCTACTACATGATAAAGACCATGAGGACTTTGCAGGACTGCCACCTGCTCCGTTGCCAAAATGATGGCATCTGCCAGAACATTCAGGTCTCCAGCCTGTGATGCTCCAGCAGGTTAGCTGATCTTCACTTAACTTCTATAGTACCAAATGGTTTTCCTTAAGCCAGAGACTTCCAATTTTCCTTCCCCCTACTTCCAGTGAGAGAGGAGAGTTTCCAGACAAGATCTCTTTGGTAAGGAGTGCTGAGGAGCTCATACCTGTTTAGCACCTATCACTCTATCAACAATCCATTGTCAAAAAAATTGAGGAGGAATGTGCTTGACAATGTGAGAGACAAATTAGGATCCGTGTCCTCCTTGCCCTACATTCAGGTAACATCCAAGGCTCACATGTGCCATTCACTTAAGTGTCTAAAAGAAGGTGTAGTTGTGACCAGTTTCTCTGGATCAGACACCAGGTAGCTGTTAAATAATATTAAGAATGATTTCACCATGAGATGCTTGTAGTGGATCTAACCCAAAACCTTTTTATATTGCACATATTACTGTTTTGCTGCAAATGTTGTCTCAAAGCAAAATAAGAACTTTGATGAATATATGCATGAGATCATCCAGATGAGGAGACTGCATCTTTACAGAGGTGTGGAAACACTTGACAAAATAGATTGTCCTTTTCAGTCTGTATTCCAAAATAAAGGTTTTCCTGGATGATGAACTCAGGAGTTCCCAGAGTTCTGTTAATGGAGGGCAACCTAATGGGTGGGACATCAGGATAGGGGCTGCATGACAAAAAAACAAAAACAAAAACAAAACCAGAAACCCAACAACAAAAAAAACCAACCACGAATCAGCAAGACAGTGCACAGTCTTGCTGTGCAAGCCACAATTTGAAAATTTTCCTGAGGGTCACATACTTAGCAGCTTTCCAGGTCAGTCTCTGGGAACCCCTGACTCAGATGTTGAATTCTTGTGAGGAATATAATTGATCCTTGTGCAGAGTTTTTCTCCTCAAAGACATGTTTCTGAAGGTTTTCTTTTTTTTTGTGATGACTGCTGGGCTCTGTGTTACACAAGCAGAAGAATGACAAGGCAAGAGCAGACATGCTAACCTTTCAAGTTATATGGTAGCTGTAAATGCTTGTATAAGCTCAAAATGAGTGGTAGTCTTATTGAGGAGGCCTCCAGCTCTAGAAGCAGCTCATACTATATTTAGGTGGTGGTGGAAGGGAAGGGGCTCTTACTGCTTAAATCTTCAGTAGACTTTTAAAGTTTATTTTCATAGTCTAAGGGCTTGGGAAGGTAGTGATAACTTGCAGTATTCTCTAGAATACCACTGTCATTGTGGTCTTTTTCAGCTATTTGCATGATTTGGTTCCCCTGTACCACAAACATACACAAATAGGAAATATTTCTGCCTTGCATCACCTCTGCAAGTGAGAGATTGCCTACAGAGGGATGAGGAACAGGTGTGGAGATAAACTGCTATAAAGATATCAGCCTCCATTTACACCCCTTCAAGTGCAAGTGACAGCTGTAAACTGTATCTAAGATTTGAGCACACAACTGTGTCAGTTAATAATTCACTCATGGAAAAAGTAAGATAAAGAAGATTTTTGGTTTACAGGTTCCTCTCCTGCACTTAAACATTCTGTGCATATTTTCAAAGGCCTCTCATTCCCAGCTGCACACAGATTTACAAAATAAGAGACGTTAGCAACTCGTTCCCCAGTTTGCAAGGCTGGCAGCAAGGCTCACACAGCTGGTATCCCTGTCTCTGCTATTCACAAGGCTGAAGCTCACTTAACTTCAGGAAAATTAACAGAGAACATCTACCTTACTCCTTTGGTACAAGCAGGTGTAATGGAGAATTCCCTTCTGCCAAAAGAAACTACCTGAGAGACAAACTAGGAGTCTTTCTCAGCAGACTTTCTGACATTTAATTCAGATGTTATGAGGGGAAAAGCCACCAGTGAAATGGAGAAGCAAACAGATAAAAATCTCTGGAATGTCCTCTCTGCTCAGAGCTCAGGAAAGCTCAGTTACGCAGGGAGACCTGGCGTGAGCCCCACGCTCCCCCAAGACGCAAGGGACTCCTTGAGGGTGTGAGAACTGCAGTCCCAACCAAAAAATTTCTTTTGTCTCTCTTAGTCTGGCAGACCTGAAAATGAACTTCTCAACTCCTGGGCAGGGAAAGCACGTGTTGGGTCATGCACTCATGTCATGCTGGATCACAGAGTACTACTCCCTGTGGTTGGAGGGCTGAGTGACAACAAGAAAAGTGTTCTGGCATGGCTGAAGCACCCTTGTTAAAAGGTCTCCTGTCAGTAGCAGGCATGACTGACTGGCAGAGATCTGGCTTAACTGAAGTAAGCTCCATTTTGCTCCTCATCCCACAAGACAGGTGTGGCTGGTTGAGAAATCAAAGCTCATGCTTCCCCAAGGACCTGCCCTGCCTCCTTATAGGGAGAAGAAAAGCCAACTGCCTTCGTTGCAAACTGGGCATGGTCCAGGTTAAGCTGTGGGGTAACCTGAGGTCAAAGCCTCGTGTGATGCTCTGATGTTCACTGCAAGCACTGTGCCAGGAATGGTCAGTGAGTCACACAGCTCTCAGGAAGGTGCCTGGTGCATGTGAAATAGAGAGACCCATGAAACACCACTTGCTTTTAGCTGAAGATCAGACAGCGAGGACATACGGCAAAGTCACACAGCTGCTGTAGAGACAAAGGGTATGCCAGGCAGCAGGTTTTCTACGAGCCAGCCAGCCAAGGAGGCTGCATCTGACCTGTGGTCTGTTTAAGAAATACAGCCTCACTGTCTTCCGTGTTTTATCTCATTCTGATCATGGGTTAAGCGAGGCACTCGGCCTATTGTTCTTGCCACATGATAAGTAACTAGCTACATGTAAACAAAGCAATTAAGCTCCATAAGGAACTGTTTGCCATTCAAAGCTGAACTAAACATTGCATTTTGTTTTGGGAATCCAAATACGGTAAATTACTGACAGTTAACTATGACCATGGGATTGTTTGCTGCACAGAAAGGGCCCCTGGAACATGCAGCACAAACTGGAAAATCACCTTTCCTCCTCTTTACCCTGACATTAACCATCTAAAGACCCTGCTGGGCTCACTGCTAGCTGCCTTTTGCGGAGTATCACCTTAGCATAACTAATTTATGATAATTTATTATAATTCTTATAATAATCTGTGATAAGAATAGAGAGAGGAACTTCTTATGCTGGCACAGCTGATTCTAAACCCCCGCTCTTCAGCTGTAAAACTACCCGGCTCAGTTGTTAACTCCTTAATGTATTTGGTAGTCAGACAATTCAGTAGGGAGCAGCACAGCACACAAATACACACCAGCTCATTATTTTCTTATTAGCTCTACTCCTGTTGCATCTAAAAGCCCTAACCAATACCAGACTGTCAACCTGCTAAACAGAATATGCACGGAGGAAGAAATAATCCTATCCCAAATGTCTTCAAGACCAGAAGACTGGATACTTTAAACCTAACACACACACCCAACTCAAAAAACCCCAACTCTCCCACTGCTAATATGTGTACAGGTTCAGCTTTGTAGGCTGAATTTACATATTCATAGAATGTAGTAATCTTGCATAGACAAGGTAAAAAAAGAACCACCAAAATAACAGAAAGGAAACATTACTAAATCCATTCAGGGCTAATAAAAGCAAAAGTAAAAATGCATTCTGTCAAAGCACCCACTGTAATGTTAACTTTTATATTTTAAATGAGCAGTTTGTTCCTCTGCAAAGATTTAAGAGCTATCCCCAGTTACAGACCTGCACTGCAGCTCTCTGCTGTGTCTGTCACTGTGGAACAGAAGCACGTGAGCTGAAGCAGGCAGACAGCTGGGGGAGGAAAATCATGGGCTGGCTGGAAGAGGACATAGTAGGGTGTGTGCTGAGCCCCGAGTCACAGAGGTCCCAGCACACCAAGGGCAAGGACACAGCCTGGAAGGTGATGGCAGCTTTCAGTTCACAAAGTTCCCACTGGAAATCTGGGAGTTAAAATCCCAGTCATGGTGGATCTTCTCATATCCATTAGTCATGCACTCCCAACCAACTCAGCTACGTGGTATCTCTGCTTACGCTGCCTTAGAAACATCCCAGCCTCCTGATGAAGTCACTAGATAAATTGTGAGTTTTGAAATACAGATAGACAAAGGTTAAGGAAACAAACTATCTTACTATTTATTGTAGTGCTGCAACACGCACGTCTCCATCCCTGATGAAGGGTGAAAACCACCATGTTGTGGAACAGACTGGCAAGGACAACTGTTGGGAGGCTGAAATGGCCTGGTATGGTGGTGTTATCCAACTGAAATACAGCTGTGGCAGACCACGACATAGACTGTGCAGATGGTCTTTTCAGTACATTAACAGCAGAAGCACAACTTAACACACATACAAAAAAAAAAGATACCAAAATGTCGCCGTATCCCGCAGTGGTATGAGGGAGAAGAGATCCAAGAGCCAGGATATGTGCAGCAAGATTGATTTATTTAATTATTTTACAACTCTTTTATATCTTTTTTCTTCATAGCCTAATTGGTTAAAAGATCAGCCAGCTTAAGGGTGATTGGCTAACGTCCTGTTGTCAAAATATTTCCTTATTGTACCATAAACAAAGGTTAGCAAGGTCTGCAGGTGTCCCTGGTTTGTAAACTCTACTGATAGCTTCTATGGGAAAGAAAAGTTTCACATGGGACAGGAGAGAAGCAAGAAAAATTCTTGCAAGCAGCACTTCTGCGTCCACACCAAAACACTCTAATTTGGTTCATTTTATAAATTCTGGGTGCCAAAATGGGAGGGGGGACCAGGACCAAAAAGATTAAAATAGCCTTGAATTTCTTCCTGAGATTCACCCACTCTCATCAATATTACTGGCCATCACATTTTTACAATTTACCTTCTCTATTCCTTGCAAGTACTTACGGGCACACTTTCAAAGCTGCCCATGTACAGTGGAGGATCTCTGAGCATCCTACGTAGGAGGCAACAGTGCCAGGAACAGACAGAAAAACATTCAACTGTTTCTGAATCAAAAGTCCACATCAAGTCCTGCTTTTCTGTCCCCATGGTTTCTACTTTTTTGACAACTGAACGGAATCCTTCCTTCAGCAGAGACAAAAAGGTCTAAAGCCCCTTCTTGAGATGTATCTTAGGGTGGGCAAGTTGGGAAGGGATGCAGGCCTAGGCTAGGGCTTGTTTGGAGGCACATTGGGACCTGGAGAGTTTGGGACTCATCCTATGGGAAGATCAAGCTAATCCAGAAGAGACAGAAAGCTGTGAAGGGCTAGACTCCAAAGCCAGGGGTGAGGGGATGTGGACATGGGACAGACTGTAGCACAGGAGTTGGTTCCTAGTCTCAGTGAAAGTGGTGTCTACAGAAAGGTCCAATTCTTCTTGCAGCCAACACAGGAACAATACCTGAGGTCTGCAGCTTTCTTTTAACAGTGTGAATGCAGTATAGGAATTCTGATTGTGAAGGATTTGAGGTTGGGAAGAAAAAGGAAAGCTGCTTCTAGATCCATCCAGTGACTAGACATGCCAAAGCTCAAGCTTTCACCAAACAGGCACAACTACTTTCAGCAGGTTCTGCTTGTCCTTTGGACAGTTCAGCATCCATCCTTTCCAACACAACAGTTCAGAGGAAGCTATTGTAGGAGTGCAGGTCAGGATGCACTCTTCAGAATCGACAGCGTAGTACAAGCATTAGGTTAGCCCTTATTCCTTACTTAAACATGGTGTTTCTCTGCCTCCTCTAACATCTGCAGCCTCTTTCATTATTTTATTCTTGGCTCCATTAACCGCATGCTCTGCTCTTTTCTGTTCTGCCTTCATTCTCTCTGGTTTTCCTCCTCTTTGCTAAAACAGCATTTCCTTCTTGCACGTTATTTCCCCACTAACAATAAAAGTCATAACACTAATCTGATTTCACATGTGAAATCAGAAATTAGTTGCTTTTATTTTTGCATTACCCACATTTTTCCTTCCATTGCTACCGTCCACAAGCCCACTGGGACAAGGCCCGTTCAAATTTGAACTGTGCTTAGCAAAGCAGCACCCCGAAGATCTTGACTGGCCCCTCAGTATGCCCTGGACAAAGGCACTTAACAGCACTGGTTGGTTAACTTGCTTCTTACACAGCCACCACCCTATTCCACCCTAGGACTTGAAGTTTAGGTCAACATGTTAATACTGTGTCATCCCCCAGCACAGTACCTGATGCGATTTTCTTCAAGGTCACTTTGCCAACAACTTTTAAGATGGTTGAAGAATTCTACCTCAGAACCCAGGCAACAAAAAACCCTGCTGTATCAGGAAGAACTCTTCCAAGGTACAGAGCACAAGGCCTCTCACTTCCATCCCTAAGAAACATAAGACAGAGTGCCTACCTAGCCCTTGCCTCTGCAGGTCAGAGGGCTTGGGAAGCACTTGCACCCCATGGTGTTGAGCATGGCAGTAAGACCTAGAAAGATCATTTAAACAAAGTAGGACCTGGGCATCCTGTTTCTCATGGCATCATCCTCAAAATATACAACTGCTGCCAAACATTACACTATAAATTTCCCACTGTACCCAAAATGCACTTGACAAATATTAATTAAAAAAAAAAAAAAAAAAAGGGACTTTCTTTTCAGTTAGCACCTTAGAGAGTACAGTATTCTGACATAAGGAGAATTCAAATAGTTAAGAATAATTTTATGACAGAAGTTGAGTACCAGAGCTCCATTTCAGGTAAGCACCTGAATTCACGACTTACCCTAGACTGAAGGTCTGACACATCAAGTCAGCAGATCTGATTTTAAAGACATCTTTGTATTTCCAACCCAAATATATACTGATATATCACTCTACAGTAAAGAGAGAAGACCCTTTTCAAAGCTTCTAACATCTGAAGTGTTTCTGAAATAAGGATTTGCCACTCTACTCAGAGTACCTCAGATGCACCTATTGTGCAAATTTCTTCTTATAAACCACACCATTAATAGGAGACAATTTGAAATCGACTGAATTGTCAGTAAGAGAATCAACAATAAAAATCAGTTGCTACTGTCTACCCAGTTGTTCTAGTTAATTATTGTGGTTTTATCATCACTGTGTTTTCTCCCCCTCCTCAGTGCCTGAGAGAACCAACACATAGAGTGTTTGCCTATTTAAGCATGCAAACACAGCAATGGCAGAGGATATGCTTGAAAATTCTCTGGACTATTATAGAGAGAAAAAATGGATTCTTTCTCCCTTGAGCTGTCACAGCCATTACTTGTAACAGGGATATGCAAAAAACATTAAAGTAGATGTATGAACTCTTACTTGATGATATGCTGTAGTCCATTACATCTGAGGAAGTGTTGTTACAGGGAATACTAGTGAGAGCATTTTGATATGGGCCACAGGACTGGCTAACACCAGTTTCATTGCTCAATGTAGCATATTTTTCCTATTAGGTAATGCTTATTGGAGGTATTATAATGATACATAGCTGAAAGCCATCAGTAAAGGCTTTCACAAGGGACCATGCAGAGAAAACTGATACAATGATAAACAGACAGCACTTGATTGTTTTTCCTTATATTCTTTTGTACCTTTTGATGGCTGTTAAATCAGTATGTTCTGATCAGATCTCTTAACCTCACCTGCCACCTTTATGATACCATTTGTCCGACCAAATTTAGAAAACAGCTGTTGGGAGAAGGCTGCTGTCTCATCACTTGTGGAAGGTCACTAAATAAGGAGGCAGCAGGGGGGAGGTCTCTGTCAGGTCACTTCACATCTTTACAAGCTGTACAAGCTCCATCTTTCCCAGGATGATTTCTTTCAGCACATGCAGATTCCAAAACGGTTAGAAAACAGACTAACTAGCTCGGGCAATTATGGGGAAACCTCTCAAAATATGAAACCATATTAGGTGGCCTTTTATTGACTATGGCTAATTTAAAGTTTATATGTCATCAGGGCAGACTTGCAGAAATCCTCATGAATGCAGCGTAATCAAGCTTTTATTAAAACTAGACAGACGTTTTCACCACTAAAACCAGGATTTCATTAGGAACCTTTCTCTGGTTACTCTGTTGAACTTTCTACATTTACAGAACCCTGTCAAAATTACCTCTTAAAGATTTAAGACTGAATTAACTGATACCTTTCAGGCTGCTATTTATCACCAAGAAAAAGTACACTAATTTGGACAGTTTAGGGTATTCAGATCTTATGTCTTTTCTTTTGAGAAACTTCAACTGTGCTGGTGAGAAGCAGATGAAAAAGAACTGCTTCCAGTCTCAGATACTGAACAATCATTTAATTATTAAAAGGAGTAAAGTGCAAAGCAAATGAAAGTTCAGAAAGTAAACAGTTTCATGTCTCAAAATCCTTCTGACACTGACAGACCACAGAGTTCTAAGAATCCACACCAAGTGGAATTTAATACAATAAACAGCATAGATTTATTATTAAAAATTCATGTAAAATTAAATGACTGAGCACTACTTCAAAGCAGCTGGCTATACAGTTACTCCATCAGTTTATTCATAATCCCATTCTTGACCAATACTTCAAATTCAATACAATATAATTATGAAATGCTGAATTGCATGTAGAAGCCTGCCTATCAATTCTTTAAAATACCACAGTGAAGAGATGCTTATTCCAACCTCACTGTGTAAAATAGAATTTTGGAACCCCTCCCTATAATTCCAGGATGACACCACAATTGGTCTAAAAATGCAGTATTTTAAAATCTAATACCTTGTATTTTGAGGGAAAAAAAACCTTGCATCTTGCAAAGAGAGAGTGAAAGGCATCTCAAGTATGTTTGTCCTTAAAAACAAGTTTGTAACATAATGGGGAAAAAAAACCTACCAGTTGCTTAAACCTAAGAAAACATTCAGTTACAAGTCCCAGTCCATTTTGGCACCTGGTCACTCTTGACAGTGCAGATGCAGACAGAGTGTGCAAGGTATATAGGATGGAAACGTAAGAAGTAGCACACTGTCCCATACACTGGAAAAGGGGTAAGACATAGAAGCACAACTATTTGCTGATAACAAGCCTATGAACTCACTGGTTCCAGATGATTCCTCTCCTTCATTTGCTTCTTCAGTGCCTTCTGGGCCACTAGAAAGGCAAGTTCCTTCAAGCAGGGATCTCAGTAAGGTCATGCCAAACATCAAAGGCACCAACAAAGATGACACACAAACAAATATGTGAAGGACATAAAAGAAGGCAAGTCTGGAACAGCTGTCAGAATAAAGGAAGCAAGACTGAGGCTGGGCAGACAATAAGAGATCAGAGAAAGAAATGCCAGCAGATTAGCATCAAGCTGAGCAGTGAAAGCAAAAAAGGAAAATTGGTTATTGCTCTCCCCTGGAACAGAAAAGCAGTCAAGCTAAGAGGAAGAACTTGGTGAAAGAACACAACTGTTACTATAATATTAGCCTTGCCAAACCTTAAAGTCCTTTAAAACAGGCAAAATCAGTGTCTAAGACAACAAATGAACAGGAAGCACATGCTATTTATCTGGCAGCCAATACTGAGGAAGCATGCAGGATGAAATGACAGAATTTTGTCCTCGTATGAATGCAATCAGAGAAGTTGGAAAGGAGGAAAAAGTGGAAGATGTTGCAAGCACGAGGGAGGAGAATGCAGAGCTCCCATTGCATGTAGGCAACTAACACTGATCCAAAGACATGTCCAGACACACTGCAATGGCTCTGTGAGGGTCAGGTATGGGAGCAGCCCAGCTGTGACTACGGAACATAGAGCAGTTTATTGTATTAGCTCATATACCAACCTTGTTAGTAACCCACCTGGTAAGAGTGATTCTCAAAGTAGCAAAAATGTGGTATAAGACTATGGGGACCCTAATGCTGTGGGGGATAAATGAGACCCTCCATTCCTACGTGAGTTTTTTTGAAAGAACAAACAGCTTCCAGTTGGGAAGAATTGGAAAACTGCATCTCTTGGATTCAGTCCTTGAAGTTTGACAACAAACAGTTTTGGCTGCAAAGGATTCTGGAGCTGCTGGAAACAAGGAATACAGCAATTCTGTGCTACAAAATCATTCACTGATTTTCTCATTTGTCAGTCAGGAACAAATTAGAACTCAGGTCTCCAATTTAAAATCCTTGTTATAGTTACTGCAACCCCTATTTTTCCTAAGGTAAAAATGATATCCACCCAGACAATAAAACAGGATCGTGATTTCAAGTCAAATTAGTACCATAACAAATTGTGGATCAAAGAACTTGAGTCCTGAAATTGTCTCTTCTTTCTGTTCACTCAGTCCTCCAAGCAACTACACAATGCCTAACACTGTGGGTTTGGGGGCATGGAAAGCCACTCACCGAAGCTTGTCCAGCTTCAGCTCAAGTACAAGACCAAATCTCGTAACACCAAGCACGTCAACAAATTCAGGGTGGATATTAACTCCAACAAGGCCATGAAACAGCCATATTTATAGGAAGCCCCTGATTACCATGTCTTACCATGTCCAAGTGCTTTAATAAAGTCAGGAGTTGAGTATGTGGACCTTCACATCTGGGTAAATGATGACTGCATAAAATGGAGTTTGCATCCCATCTGCCCTACAAACCAAAACAATGTGGTCAGCCAGTACTGATTTTTGCTATGCTTGTAGTTTAGGTAAATCCAATCTACCTCAAGGCTGATAAAAAATCAAATCCAGTTGAAGATTTTAAGAGAAAAGAAAATCAGATGTAGACAGGAGAACTAAAGATCCCCGTGCAATAGAGATACAATTTGTGCCATGGAAGCCTGGAGAGAATTGATCAGTCAGACTGCCTGTGGCTTTTGGGCATGAGCAACATTTTAATGAATACTGCACCCATGCTCTAAGCTATTACACAAACATTCTCAGAGCTATTGGAAGACAAAACTGATGCAAGGATGAATCATGACTCTGTATGGGCAGTGTCACAGAGCTGGTAGAAGGCTCAATCATGACCTCAATTTCACCCCCAAATCCTGTCCAACCTATCCACCTTAACAAAAAGGCAAAAAGCTATATTAGAAGTGCAAGCAAGACTTCAATAGATGCTCAGACCATGGTCTAAGATACATCTGTTCTGTGAGGAAGAAAGGGAGGGAATGAAATAAGCAGCCTGAGGGCACACTCCAGTATTTCTTCCATGACTTTTGTGCTTGAAGTCTTGAAACTTTTCATTGTCTCATGACTCCAGCCAGTTTCCATCATCTAAAAAGGAAAAATATCAGCAGTCCACAAAGAGCATTATTTGGGCCTGTATGTATTTGTGTTTTAACATATAATTAAAATCTTGAACAGAAGTGAATTTAAAAAAAGTGCTGTGAGTACTGTGGTGCATAGGCAAATATGAAATATACTGGTGAGTCTTATTTCCCAGTGTAAAAGCTTGGTCTGCATAGGAATACAGTCTCCTTCAAATGAGAATATTTTAGAGATCTAATCAATTATGGAAGTCAGACATTCTATTCTTTTCTGTTAAGGGGTCTGAAAAAGTGTCAGTCAACTTTTGTGCCGTTCTACCTTGTGACAACTACACATTGTAGAATGTTAGAGGTGAGGCAACCAAGGTCAGGAGCAGTCCTTGTACTTTAACTCTGTTAACATTTAGACTGAAAGAATATTTATTTTCAGCTCCTACATGGGCATTCATAGAAGTTTTCAAAGAGATCAAAATCTCCAATTAGCATTCCCCTGAGCTGCTATAATACAATTCAAACATAAAGTCATTAAAATTTGGCATCAAGAAGTAGACTTTTTGTAAGTTTAATTGTTTCCTAATTAGAAAAGAGACTATAGGGCATGTGTCATTTATAATATTACCTAACAAAAACAGCATTCATTTGAACAATTGTCTAAATGCAGATTTAAACAATTAGCCAAAATACTGCCTCAAATATTGGGTCTAATTAAAAAAAAAAAAAAAAGCTTTTAAAAGCGCTCAAATTCAGTTATAGTAGCAAAGCCATAAAATCCTATTTTAGTGATGTAACAAGTCTAATCTGAACCAGGTGGATGAAACAGCAATCCTAGAATGTCTTTATTCTGTGGGTTTATATAAAAAAGAGATGAGACCAAATCCACACCTTAATTCAACAAAATAATTTTAGAGAAATACAAGGGCTGAATTCATGGAAGATGATGTGGACAGGTCAACTGATTTCATCTCAATATATTGCTCAAATCATCAAATTCAGCTTTTTGGAACCCTGTCCACCAAATACACTGCCCTCTTTGTCCCTCCCAATCTTTGCCAAACACTGATGTGCGAGGGCAGGACAGGGCAAGATACATGGCATGTGGTTCCAACCACATGCCATTCTGTTTTCTACTACTGCATAACAGACTTCAATTTTTAAAATTTTATTTGATATATCACACACTGTTTGATGTGTGTGTAGATATATATATATATAATATGCATTATTAATAAGCATTATATCCTCACACACATTTTCCCAGCTTGCCTCAAATCTCTCAGTGTACATTTCCTCATACTTTCTGTGCTTCCGTGCCCAGTTCCACTCAGCTGTGTATTGTAAGCTGGAAAATTTCTTTCTCTCTTCTCAAGGACTCCTGTGTTTCTCCTCCATGCTCCTGCACCCTCACCAATTTTTCCTTAACAATAAAAAAATTACCGTAGACTTTTCTCCTCTCTTTCTACTCACATAGTAAAGAGGTTCCATCACCTATTATGTGTCAGAACAAATGACACAAAATTGAAGGACTAAGTATTCTGCTTCTGGTATAAATGACAGCCCAACTATTGTGACCTTTGCTTCTTCTCTAGAAGGAAGTTTTAGAGACTTTAGTTAATCTTTAGGATTTAGTTTTTTGTTTTGTTTTGTTTTCTCAAAGTGAGATAGAGAAAAATCTATAGTTCCATAGTGTACCAGCAGTGTCAGGGTAGTCAGCTTGCTCCTACGGGGTGAGAAGAACCATAGGACAAGCAACAGCTACCAGTGACAACTCATCACCAAGCAATGAAAGTACAAATAAAAGCAAAGATTGCCAAAGTTTAGAGTTTCGAACAGTAAGAAAATCAAAGCAGGACATATAAATGTGGGACAGAGGACTCCAGCTGAAGGGAGACAGAGACAAGTGATATTATGAAGCTATAGCCCATGGGAGATCATCAACTCTGGGATTAAATCCCACAAAAGCTTCCAGAACACATTCAGGTTTGTTCTGAAAACCTGATGGGTATATGAGAATGATGAATATGAATAAATACCTTATTGAAGCAGCTGCTTATTTGATTAAAAGATCAGGAAATATAGGAATCAAATGCCTGCCAACAGAATTGGCATGCTTCTCCAGCCCAAAGAACACTGCAACCTTAAAAAAAAAAACCCCGCCTGGGGTTGAAGTGCCTGATTTTGTTCTAAAGATCTGAAGAGGGGAAAAAAAAATAGGAGGGCAGGGCTGTTGGAGCAGTTGGGGTTGGAAAGCAAAGCAGAGCAGTGACAGTTTTGTTCTAGTTTTAGATGTGCAGTACACAGAATCAGCTGAAAATAGCCAGGCAGTGATGCCTGTTGCATTCTGAAGATTAGGATCAGGCAAAGGCTTTATGCTGGCTGCCAGCATTTGAATAGTTTTGAGACATTTCAGAAGACTACGTGATTTCAGAAGACCTTTTTTGTTTTTAAACTAGTGGGTGCTTTTAATAGACGTCGAGTACAGTCAGGCCTTGTTTGAGAAAAGCACTGCTTATCTCAAAATAAGCAGGATCCAGACAAAATGCTTCATTGGTTCACTGCTTCCTAACGAGATTTTTACTTAGGAGCTCTACCCATTGTGTTGAACAAATGCGACTTGAAAGTGAAGGCAGAACAACCTAACTGGTAGCAAAAGGTGTTAGCTAAATAGTCAGGGCGTGGGTGAGATTAGATGGACAGTCACTCTAGGACAAAAGCAGTGCCTGAAAAGCTTGTTCCTGGATTTCAAGCTGTGAATATCTGCCCTCAGCAACTGCAGCTTTCAGCAAAAGTGATGAGGGAATTACTGTTTGCTCTCACTCACCAAAGCAGGCTCCTCACCACGTACAAGAGAACAATCATAAGCACTAAGGGAAATATACCCATGTTTTGGCCAACAGGGCACGAGATTAACAAGAGATGATAATTGGTGTGATTAAAAAAACCTGCACAACTCCTCCATTCTTTCTGTGAGCAGTGACAACTGGATGGCTACTGGAGTCCAACCTGAATGGAACCAAAGCATCCGGAAAACTGATACGAGACACAAGACTTACTCCACTTTTGACACTCAGTAGTCAACAGTTAGAGAAATCCTTTCCCCCCATCCCTTTTTTTCCCCCCAAAATTGGAAATAATGACTCACTAGCTCTGTATCCTACAAATCCTACCCCCTGCAAGGAAGTTTAATCATTCACAGCCACGCCCATCACACTGCAGTCACTCGAAGAAGCTTTAGTTTTTAAAGGAAACTTGTGATTTTCCGAGTATTTTCTCCTCATACCGAAGGAAGCCGTTTAAATCTCTCTACTTTATTACAAGCTCCAGTGCACCAAGCAGTCTGAAGACAGAGAAACGGATTAGATAAATAGAAATATTTTTGTTATGACCTAATTTAAGCATCTTAAAAATAATAGGATAGCTTCAAAAACTGAAAGGCATCAAAAGGCTTAAAAGTATTGCAGAGACATAAGAGTGCAAGATATCTGGCAAGTATTGATAGAGCAACGTTTAACTTGAATGAGAAACAGGAGGCATTCAGAGACACATGGTTACCATTCACACAAATTTATTACCAGGGCATTTCTGTTACTGTAATACTCTTTATACCAGGAGCCATATGCAATGGCTCAGCCTTTTATGTGCAATGTCCGTTTATGTCATATTGGTGAAAATTAAAGAAAGGTTTGAATTTGGAATTTGCTGGCCGCCAGTACAAGGTAAAAGATCAAGGTAGTACAGCTTCTGCTCTTTGTAAAAGAAATCAACAGCCCTAGGAGAAAGCAATCTTGCAGCTTTTACAAACTTCACAGTAAGCAATGGAAGAGATGGCTATGACACAAAATGATACTTGCTCCATAATACATGCAATTAATATCAGTCTAGTACACTTCAAACTACACCTTTAATAAAACTGCCTAATGTTTCTATCAAACTAATGAACACACTGCTTCCTTGATTACCTTAAAAATTCACTTGTGCATTTGCACTAGCACTGAAACTTCATTAGAACTGCTTGTTCTACAGGATACCTTTAGTAAACCATATTCTCCCACACCACCACTGGTTTTCAAAGCAGATGTACATTGCCATCTCTATTGCAATTCCCTCAGTTAATTTTACAGTTTATATTATCTTCCATATTGCATTTTTCCTTACAGAAGCACTTAAGACATCACAGCAGCCTGAGCAATAAAGCTCCAAATTGTAAATAGTAACAATTTCTCCTTATCAGGCAGTAAGTGTCTAGGACTCAAATATGGTGAAGCAACTTGTAAACTGGAAAAATAATGAGTGGTAAGAAAAATGATTCCAAATCTTATCACAAACTGTTTTTCCAGTGGGTGTCTGCCTCCACCTGTACACCAAATTCACATCATTAAGATATGACGAGAAGAACTCCTCAGCCACATGCTGTTCACTTCTGAGTTCTTTGATTCTTGTGTTCGATGCCTGACCTCCTCAAATTGCTCCTTGGTTTGTTGGGTTTATGGATCCTCTTAAAGTAGTTTAAGAGAAGACAAATACTGCCTAAATCCACAGGAAACACTACTGCCCCAACTCTAACCTGCATTTGCTTTACCTCTTACTGCTCCTTTAAGTTCCACTGCATGTGTCCGTATCTTACTGTCATGTCCTGTACTCTTGTCATCTCTCTGAGCTTATTTGCACAGCCCAATATTGCACTGTAAACCCCCAAAAGTTATGCTTAGCTGGCTGCTGAGAGAAATATGTTCCCAACAACATGCTGGTGTGGTTCTTTACAATAATGTAGGGACAGAGGAGATGCAACAAAACACAGCTCCACAGGATGCCTGGCACAGTCGACAGCGCCCAGCCCCACACCTCTGAGAACTCCAACCTGACATAGTGACACAAAAACTACATGTTATAATGGCTCATTCTCTTTTTTTTTTTTACCACAATGCAGCCAGAGACAAAAGCAGCAAGGCAACAGTTGAGGTTAAATCTAGACAAAACTCTTCCCATAGGTAAAGGGAGATAAGCTTATTAAGAAATATTTTATCCTGTGAATTCATGAAACCTCAAACACAAAAGAGCATAGTTGCTCCAAAGAAAATCAACGTGTCTTCATGCAATACACTTCCTCCCCTAGCTTCCCTGACAATTGCTTTATCAAGACTGCCCCTTTTCCATTATCTTTCTATTAAAAAGTTTTCTTTAGAGAATACAAGTGCATTTTACAGATGGAACAGCTTGTTTTGCTTCTTTGTTTGCCAAAAAAACCCCCCCAAACTCAACAACAAACACAAAAACCACCTCAAAGCAACAAAAAAGAAAGATTTTTACTCTGAAGAAGCATTCCTGACATGAAAAAAGAAAGTACCTCACGCACACAGCAGAAAGATTGTTGATTGTCTCATGCTGCTGGAATGCTTTACAAAATCCCTTATATCCCCATATGGAATAAAAAGTCACATCAGTTCTTGACACTGCACCTCTATTTTACAAATACCTCAGTTGAGAGGTCATGTAAATTTTGCTCTCAGTTCTTCAGTGTACTTAGATCTCTCTATAGTATTTTAAGGCAAATTTCAGAACATGAATTTCATTTAACCAATATGGATTATCATAGTGGAGAGGAAAGAGGAAAGGAGAGAAATATGGTTATCATGGATAACATTTTCAGAATTTTTCGCATGAAAGACACATTTAATTCAATGGGATTGATAGTAAGACCACTGTGACCTAAATGCTGTCCACCCAATGAGCACACACCACTCTACCCCATCCTCGTAGTGACAGGCTACCAACCAGGGCTGTACCATATTGAAACAGAATATTGGCCACAGACAATGCCTCTCAGAATGTGTGTAAAGTGTAAGGGGACACAGCATTATCTAAGTCACTTGGTGTTACAGACATCACAAATGCACATAATGGTTTATGTTACCTGTTTACTTGGAGGTTTTCACTGCCACAGTTCAACTCCTGCTTAAGGCCACAAAATAGGAAACAAACTTTCTTGCA
The DNA here is from genome assembly GCA_013397175.1 of Platysteira castanea. Classification (NCBI taxonomy): domain Eukaryota; kingdom Metazoa; phylum Chordata; class Aves; order Passeriformes; genus Platysteira; species Platysteira castanea. Next base: position 1,143,523 of record VYXC01012426.1, on the reverse strand, counting down.
AGTCAAGGTAGTTGGAGACTTTTAAGGGCCAATAAATACAATACAATAATCTGAAATTGTTAAGTGAAATAATTAAAAGAAATGTCCTGTCCAGCTTTCCACATTCGTGGAGATGGCTGCATTTTTCCCCATGATCATCCGAGCAGCTGATAGGTGAGAACTTCAGGAAGCCTGCAATGTTGCCATGTAAGACATTACCTCAAACCTTTAACAGCAGCTTAAGCAGAACGTAAGCTGAGTGCAGCACAGTAAAACTGTACACGAGCTATAAAAGATGCATTGTTTGGGTAGGGCAGTATAACAATTTCACACCACTTGTAACCAATCTCTTGCTGCTCCTGTTATGCAAGTAATGCCATTCACACATTAACAAAGGAAAAAAAGCAAAATCCTCAAGGCTTCACTGCTTTTCCTAAATGTGAGTACCCTGTTGCTCTGTTATTATAAAGACATTTCTATTGGTATGGATGACAGATGGAGGGTTTATAAATTACTAATTCCTAAAAGCTGCTTTAAAGCTTTCATTTCACAGATTTTTTAACTCAAGTTCCATATTAGAAGAGAGGATTAGTGTCACTGTTATAGAGATTACTGCACATTAGTATAAAGACTTACAGAATTTTGAGTCAGTGCCATCGAAGCAGAGCACTGTGATGTATGGGAAACTGTTACTGCACTTATAATAGTTCATAATATGTTCAGAAATGCAACAAATCTGAAAAAAAATCTCAGCTCTAATTCATTATGTTCATATATTTAAAATAATGCATGCAGTGCTTTACAATTCTTTGCTCTTCCATAAACATGGCGTAATTTTGACATTTAAGCAAAAAGACTGCTCTGATTTATTTGCAGATTAAGTCGTATTTTTGCGCTAAATGCTCAGCTGCTCTGCCCAACAGACCAAATCATGACATTTGTTCATATATGGTTATTCTCAGTTAAAAGCTCTCTCCATCTGCCTGGAGGTTTATTAATAACTCATCACCATGGTATCACAGCATCTTAAGGAAAATAAAACACAGAGATAGTTGCTAGGCTCTCCAGCCTCTAGGGATAAAAGGGAATATTTCTTGAGGAAGACTGGGAGAAACTCTTTTGGTCCGTTTACTTATCACCCTTGAGGGTGAGGCTAAGCCAAGAGATGGCCCCCATACTGCGTTCTGAAAGCTGCAAGTATTGTGGCCATCACTCAAACACGTCATCCAATTCTCTGCACTAAAAACACATTTAAAACAAATATCCAGAAATCCAAACTGTGAAGAAAATCTAAGGAAAAAGGGATTGGGGTGAAGGAATGCATCAGTTTCTGCAGCAGTCCCATTTAACCCTCAAAAGGACTCTGCAGCTACACCAGTGTTGCCCCCAACCATATTAACCACACGAACCTGTTTGCTCACATGCACGGACCACACTGCCGTGCTGTGAACACATCTGACATCACTGGGGAGAAACAGGGAGCAGGTCAATGACACATCCTCAAACCAGCAGAGTTTCAGCTGTTTCTCACAAGTATTTTCAAATGTACGGAATGTGAGAAGTGCAACCCTTTACCTGTAACACTGCCCATCAATACTGACAAAGAAGATGTCCTCATGGTTCTCTGACAGCTTTAAGCGCCAGAAGAAACAGGCAGTGTGCACATTTGTAAACATTATCTGCTTCAATAAATTAAGTCACCTCTAAATATGCTAACATCTTCAGAACTCCAATACAACGAAGCATCAAACTTAAATGCAGTAAAACACACAGCAGACAAGGTTTGTTTGCAGCTCACATCCCTTTTCAAGAAGCATGTATTGTCAAGGTGGCCACACCATTATTCCAGGAAAGAATGTGACTCCAAAGGAAAAACAGCATATATACTGCAGGGTACAAGAGTGTGCTTCCTACTTACAAATAACTACAGTATTGACTAAATGTATTTGAAGGCCAAAAAGCAGTGAAGTCAGAAGTCACACCTTTAGTTGGTATGCTACTCTGATGAAGTGTCTCATGAGCAGGAAAGTTTTACAGAATCATTACGTCTTCTGTTAGAGAGAAACATCCAGCCGTGCAAACTGTTCAGTCTACCCTCTGAGAGAGGAACAGTGACTGGTTACACCATTTCCTTCCCTCTTCCCTGTTTAGACCAGAAAGCAAACAGGGTTGCAGAAAGGATGCAGCAGATTCATCTCCAGTGCCATCACCTTAAAGTCACAGTACTCATTAGATTCTTCACATGTAAAGTTAACACAGCAAAAAGATCGTGTGGCTCAAGGCACAGGGAAGACCAGAAGCACCAGAGCCTTTCCTACTGAAGGGCTGGCATGACATGAAAAGCCACAAGCAGCAGGCTTGCCACACTCCCCCAGAGACACTACCATAGCTCAACATATTTCCTCTTAGAAGGGTTTGCACTCCTGCATGCTATATATTCAGTATTTTAGAAGAGGGGAAACTGCTTTTTATCACATCTTTTTCACACTCATATTACCGCATACTGAAGCAGAAGTCTGTCACCTCCATCAAGTATAAAAGGCTGTATTTTGATCTCTCAGGTGGCATCATGTTAAGTTTCAAAGGCAGTTAAGCACAGGAGGAGACTATTCCTCTTGTCCTTCAGCTGCTTAGCTAATTAGCACACAGCAAGAAACCAGAAATTTATTTATTTTTTTTTTCTAGATAGTTGTAGTTCTGAGAGGCAATGATTCCGCTAGTGTGAAGCTGTATGCTACTTAAGGTCCTCCTTTAGGGTGACAAAGCAGCATAGGTCAGGGTAAAAACGTCTGGAAACAAATAAACAAATCACCCTGATCCAACCCTGCCTGTCAGGGTGCATTTTGTCCATCTCCGTATTCAAAACATATATAACTATTTTCTAGAACAGCAATTGTTGATTGATGAGTCATCTTTACTGTAAATTTATTTTTTTAAGTGATTTTGGCATTGTTCCTTGAAATTCCTCTCTGGCTATGTAATGGAAAATTTGACCTCACACTCTGGTTTCTTTAACATCACAGATACGGAGATTATGAGTTTAGGAAGACCATGCAGTTGAATAAAGGATGCAATGTAGAAATCTGTAGCTCAAAAAGAAAGCAAGTTGTACTAAATAAACTCTTAAGTAAATATTTAACTGTGTGGCCATTAAGTTATGTTCCTAATAATACAGCAACTCGTTTATTGTAATTAAGAATTCTTGGGGTAGGGGGTTGCTTCCCTCTTTCCTCTCCCCAAATTGGTTACGTGGTTGAAGTTGCGGGCAAGTGAAAATCACCAAAACATCAAAGTTTAGTTTTTTCCTATTAATTGGCAACTGCCCATAATATAGTTTCTAAAGCACACTGCAATTAGTAGTCAGAAAACACAAAGCAGAAAATGTAAGCCAGAAGAGAGTAGAAAGAAAACAAAAGCACTGAAGAATACATTCATGAGACATAATTATTGCAGAGGGTAGCATAACATTTGTAGATTGCAACCACAAGAGTAAGGGCTTTTCTTCCCTATTCTCCCTCCATTTGGGGGCAATGGAGAAAGTACACGGTAGCTCAAATTTCTCAACTATGCTGAGTTGAAAATACATGACAAAGAACTTGGAATTTTGAATTGCCTTAGTCCCACAAGAAGAATTAGATGGATCTTTATAGCAAGAATAAAAATGAACACATCTGAGAACTACTCCGATTTATCTAAAACATCATTTAATAAATAGAAGAGAATCTCCTTCTTCCACTCAGCCTGCATTCAGCTGTTAGGAAAACTCCACAGTGCTCAGAAACCACTCAGGTGCCATAAGCACCTGCTGGAGGCCTGGAGCCAGTGCTTGCAATCAGTCAATTGCAAATCATCATGGTAAGCTAAATCTATGAAATGGCACATCCGTGGCTCGTGAGGGCCAAGCCTATTGAAAATAAATTTACATGCCTATCTTCCAGTTGTTGAGCGGGATAGCCAAGGGATGTGGTAACATAGGCTTCAAATTATGCATTCTTGGAAAAGCTCTAAACAAGATTTCTCAGGTGACAACACTATTATGGTCTCTGGTAATTCTTCATGGTCGTGCCAGAGGGCATCCCACTCCATCCCACCCATGTTTAGCTTGCACCACCAACCAGTTTTCATCCAAGCCAACCAAAAGAGACAGGATATTTGGGAATGAGCTCTGCTAGCTGCTGTAACCACAGAGCAGCCCATGGCAGTCTCTTCACAGGTTTCATTAGACACTGAACAACTTAAATGGCCAATTTAAGCCAGAAATATCACAGCAAATTTGAAACTTTGAAGACAGTCAGTGCTCTTGCTCATCAGCATGATACTCTGAATGGGAAGTGTGCACCCAACAGTAAATCAGCTCTGGCTAGGTAGTCTGGGACATGTGACTGTGCTGCTGGGACTCCAGACAGCTTTGCAGCTGCTTTGAAACTCAGAGGAACATCTGTTTTCAGTCTGTTAATTTGATGGAATGAGTTAATGTGACTTGTTACAAGTATGATGGCTGACTGATAAGGTTTCAATAAACCCTTGCGGTAAGATGCTACTAAAAAAAAAAAATGTTTTGTAACATTCCCAGCTCTTATCGTAACCTTAATGAGGTTGAGTTCTCAAAAGAAGACAGTAAAATTATTTGGTTTTTACCTTTTTGGTCTCAGCAATCAACCTACCAGCTGGTAAAACCCATTGCTATGTGCAAAAAACCCCAAAAAAACAACCTTCAGATTTTCATTCAGAGAACATCTCTGAAAAAAACCAGCTCAAATTTTCTGAGAACAGGTAACAGGTAAGTTGGAACCATTTCTATATACATTAATGGCTCAGAGATGGTTGTATGTTAGTAAAGCAATGCATGTGACCTAGGGCAAAATACAGAGAACTTTAATACAAGCTAGCACAGACTCCCTTACATACAGTTGTGAGTAGATGCAGGAAAGAAAGGCCCAAAAGCTTTCTTATGACACTGATGCAATCTTAAGTAAAGCATTTTCAAATTCTCCATATCATTCTCTTCAGCTTCATAGGCAAATTTCACTGGTGGAAATAGAAGTCTATACTGGGGGAGACAGGTATCCTTTCTAGTCATAAACATACAAACATAGTAAGAATAGTTGGGCAGAATATGGGGAAAAAATATTTCGCATCTGTGTAGTTTCTTCAGCTGCTAGGGAAACATCCACCAGATGTTTCTAGATGTTACCTCAGCTGCCTCCCAAACCACTATCCCATCTGCTCTCTTCCTTACTGAATACCAGCGGTAACTGAACTAATGTTTCACTTAACTCATCTTTGTAAAATATTCTCAACACCCTTGAGGAACTCCTTTTTCAGGAGTTATACTACCCACAAAAAGCAATGTGAAAAACCCCCGTGATTACACGATTGAATTTCCTGAAATTCTCAAGTTATTAAATATATAGGGAATACCATCGTCTATACAAAAGTATTATTGGAAGTGATGATATCTTTTCATAAACACAAGTATTGAAACAGCAACAGAAACAATGGTCCACAGAAACTACCAGAATTAAAGAGGAAAAAGGGAAGAAACCCCATTGTTATTAAATGCACCTTTTTATTAGGGGGACCAAAATTCTTCCCCAAGACCTTCTTTATATATCTAGAACTGAAACTACTTTCTGTGTTCAGCTACTGAAAATCTCTGCCTATCACGTTTGTTGTATGCAAGATTTGCTTACACTTAGCAGCACTGGAAGCATTGCACTTGTATCCAGTGGGGAAGAGGAAGGAACACAAAAAACCCCCCCAAACCACCAAAAACCCCCATGCACAAAAAAACCCCCAAACCAACAAATGCAATGACCACACAGATCAAAATGTTTTATCTTAACATTTTCCATTCTGGAATTTTAAAAATTATCCAAAAACTCAAGTTTACACATAAGCAATATATAGCATCTGTGTATGATCTAAATAATCCAAAAGGAAATATCTTCATAAGAATGTTAGTGTAGTCCAGTTTATCTATTATTCTGAATGATCATAATTTTTAAAATGTGTAAGGAAGTAATGATTACTTATTCCAAACTCTCTCAAGTTATTCTCCAGACTTTGTATTTTCAGCCCAAACCATTTTTCTAGTTATTTTCCAGGTATGCCGCACTATACTATGTAATGTAGAGAAAAATACAATAAAGACATCAGAAAAGCAAAAAATGTACAAATCCACTATGTTACCACTATGCTCCAGCTGATACCCTGCATGACCCCGAACAAATCACATTCCCACCAAAAATGGAGAGGGCTCCAGACTCTGAAAAATGACTGTCGGACCAAAAATGTTTACAGAGCAGCTTGCAATCATCAAACAGAGGGCTCTGCAAATGGAAAGTATTACAGCATATGGGATGTTCCAGCCATGCGTTTAAAAAAAAACCCAGAAGAGCAGGAAAAAGGAACCTTCACAATCATGACTAGGCACATGTTCCACACAGAAATGGAACTCCTGCTTCTCTGGTATAGCTCTTTGATTTTTCATTACTTATATTTGATAAATACTATAGCTATAAACAAGAAAAATAAATCAGAAGCTCATCCATACAGGATGATATAAAAGCTGTTGAAATACTTTGCAAACTGCAGGCACGACAAGGTTCTTGGAAAGAGGCCGTATCTAGTACCAGATTTCATTCCTATAGCTAAAAGTTAAATTCCCAGGTACCAAGGTCTTTTCTGCAGGTTTCAGTCACCTTTATAAATTAAAGGATAAAAGGAAAATAAAAACAATGTGTGTCCGTCAGGATGAAACAAAGCACATACTAACCCTTGATTTGACAGATGGAATGAGAAGCTCTTGCCTTTTATTTGCACATGAGAAATGAAGATAAGTCAGTGTTTATTTGTAGATGAGAAAGCAGGGTATGTTTATGTGCAGGAAGAGACGGTATCACTATCTGAAAGGAACCCAGAAGGTTTTTTTTTCTTCTCCTCCTTGGTAAAATTTGGATGAAGGAACGATGAAACCAAATGCCACTGTTTCCCAGTGAAATACTTGTTCAAGCAAACAAAGAAATACATTCATTGATTACAAAGTGGATGCATAAAACCAACTCTACCTTGTTTCCAAATGCATAGCATAAGCAAAGCAAAAGCCTACTATTTTCCCCATAATTATTTTTACTTACAAAAGATCAGTTATACCTTTCATTCAACATGTAAATCTAAATAGATAACAGAAATAAGTATTTTCTCTCCACGTGTGAAATTAATGATTAACCTAAATAATTAAAAGCATCAGAGTGCCTAACACCCATTGGTTCCTCTGAGCATTCATCCATACTGCCACATCTGACAGTGGTTTCAAAGAAAATCTGGATTGAATAACATGATTCAGATGTGAAGAGACTGACAATAAACAGCATTTTAGTACTGCTCAGTCATAAACCAGCAAGCTTTAGTACTGCATGTCCACATTAGGAAAAATGAAACGGCTTCTTCCGAGAACAACATGCTGGGTCTTTGACCCATGTGCCTGCAATGAAAACCAGGGGAAATTTGTTTTCCTGATTTCCCTTGTTCCTTATGGTCATACAGAATCAAGTGTAACTACTAAAAAAAATCACAACTTTGCTTTTAAAATCTTAGAAAAAAATTTACTTAATTACCCACTTTTGTAATTTAAAAAAACCCCATTTTATGATGTTGTTGTTTTAAAAGAACAATGCTCACACAAAAACTAAAAACTAAGCCATAAAAGGCTTTTCTCAAACATTACTAACTGTAACATAGGACTGGATGGCCTATGATAATGGAAAAGCCACTCAGTGCAAGCATGTCCTGATGCTAGCATAAATGATCGGCCTACCCATGGCAAGGACGCAAGTACAGAGCTCTGGGGAGAAAACACAAAACATAGTGACCTCTTCCACATTTTATAAGGGCCTTTCTTATCTCCCTTCAAATTCCTACAAGAAAGGGTCTTTTGGCATTTTCCATAACCACTTATTCTTCTATAAAATGGATGAAAGAGCAAACACTGTAACTAGACTCACCACATTTCTTGAGTCTTCTAGGCTATGGTGGACAGATGAATTTATCCTGCTTTAAAAGAAACTTCACAAATGCAAATATATATCACAACACACCAGTAGCAGATGGTGATTACAAAACGTGTTTGAGGGAGGCTGGGGTGTGCTTAATCATACAGTTCACAAGAAAAGAAAGGTAACTGTGGATATGTTACTACAACAATGCACAATTTCCAAAATTCAAAGCTGAAAATAGATTTCAGATTAGAATTTGAGCAGATTTGTCAAAACCAGCAAGATGTGACCAAAAAAATGGCATGACCGTAGACTTGTCCTGTTCCTGTAATCTTTCTCTGGCTGTTACAGATAGAGATGACATACAGGACTAGGTGGCCAGTGGTCTGACAATACATCTGCTTCTCAGTGCTTGGTAGAAGCCAGATATAAAGAAGTGATATCCTTTTTTAGCCAGTCTATCCATGCTACTGATGGTATGATCTTTTTATTACCTAATCTTTTAATAGCAGTACTTTTATTGTTAATGGATGTGGTTTATGCAAATCTTATCCACCACAGATACAGATGTATAAATTACTCTAAATTACAGTGCTGTAATTGGACAGTGTTGACATGAAACTCAGGTAGTGTAGGAACTTCCACAGGCATGATGCCTAGAGCCAAAGTTTAATTTCAGCTTTGAAGCAGATTCCCTTTGCACCTTTAGGTTACTCATCTCCATTTCCTCCTCTCTAAACCTGCCTCCCAGGACGATGCTGGAAGCTTAACTAATGAATGTGAATCATCTTAGCACTGCCTCCTGAAATCCAGATATAATCAATAATGAGCCAAAGTTTTACTTGGGCAAAAGCTGCCTTGGAGGAAAAGCACACCTTCCACTATGCCTGCCAGAAGTGGTCTCACAAAACACCAAAAGCTATGCTATTTTTTATCTCTGCCAACAAGTGCAGCAGTCTGCCTTTAAGTGTGCAGCTTAGCTTTCCCAGAGCCCACACTCTGACCTGTGGCATCAGAGCTTCCCTGCTAACCAACTCAAGTTAGCAACACACGACACAGCAGTCAGGATAATCTGTGTGCACCTGCCTTCGCAGCTCCCGGACACAGAGCAGAGACATCACTGGTTGTGAGCATGCATCCTCTGCCAGGAGTCACCTCTCCTCAGAGGATATCTCTCCCTTTTCCTACACACAGCCAAAGGGCAGACGAGCACTCCTCAAACTAGCCTAGCTGCTTGCGTGATCATTCTCTAGTCACTTCTGCCCAAGACAGATTAGCATAGATGAGTTCCCTCAGCTTTTTCGGTTGTTCTGAGCCTGCTTGTTCTGACCAAAATAGGCCAGACAACAATTGCAGCTGAGAAAGGGGGTATTAGAGGGCAGAATATTACAAGAGATGTGGTAAGTTCTTGTATGCAACCAGCACATCATTAATCAATGTCCAAAGGCTTGTTCAAATTATGCAGCTGCCAGATGTGGTCCTCCCTGTATCATTCACAAGACTCCACATTCATGAGACTCCCTGTGCACCAGATTTGATCACCTCCATCTCTGTTCAAGTACTTTTGTATGCTATGATCCCAGTTGGTTTTGGCATTGGTATGAAAAAAATAATTTCAGGCGCATGTTCTTGAAGAGACTGGTTTTTTATGTAACATTGAACAGCTTTACATTGTAGAGCAGAAGGGAAGCTACTGGAAGTATTCAACTCCAAAGTGTCATTAACTTTCCATCTGGTAACCTCCTGGCAATTCCAGAGGTATCACAGCAGGCATGTTCATGTCCCACCTCCCTGTTTGTTTCTCATGACAGTCATCATCACCCTCTTAACTTTTTGGCCATAAGGATCACTTTAGCAGGCTAAAGATCCTCACAGAGTATTTTTACTCCTTAACTTCAGAGCTGTGAGACAGCTTGTGGATGAATGTCCAGTTTTAATGACAAGACAAAATGATGGAGAAGCTGTTATTACAGTCAGAGGTAACCTGTTCCTCTAAGTTCCAAGAACAGTTTCTGCAAGTAAGTGCCAGGAGAAGAGCTGCTAAAAAAGAATAATTAAACCTACATCAATCTTTTAATACACAGAGAAGAATTAAACTGCTGTCAGTCCTAAGTTCCTCAAGGTCTGACTATTTGTGTACCAAGCGTATTCCCAGATCCACTAAACAAAGTGAGGACAAAACCAATGCATGTGCATACATGTGCCCAGACATACGTAGTGCATGACAGTCACCTCACTCAGATCTCTGGGCAAGATGGATTTCAACTATGCTGATTACCATCCTGGAAAAGATACTATATACAGATTTGTAACTGATATTTAAAAAATCCCCAAACATGTATTAACACAAGACAAAACATGAGCACCTTACAATGGAATTATCTGAAATCTACCACTTACTTCATTTCATCAAAACAGGTGGTCTGCTCATAAGCAAATGCTGGCTGTTTTTACTGATATTATGTTACAATCAAGACATTACAGGTCCCTGTAGCTGACAACAAACCTGAGACCCAAATGTTCGAAGAATTAATGCTTTCACCTTATTCTAGATGGTTAAATTTAGTTCAGTTGGCAATTTTGCTAGGTCAAAAAAGAGCAGACAAACTCAGACATCGAATCCCTATATATATAATTTGTTAGCAAACTCCACATACTTTCCATCCATTTACATTCAGTGGCACTGAAGCACCGAAAGGGTATGAACTCCTTTCCCCTTTTCCCCTGAAGCAACATTGTCTCCAACCCTCATTACCTAAACTGAAAATACTTCTAGGACAATTACGAGCAGTTACACTTCTCAAACCAATATATTAGTCAACAACTGATTATATTAAAAATGTGATCCTCATTTGAGAATATCCTTATAAAAAACCCTAAGAAATCCCATGACTTTTTATGAGTCTTTTAGCTGTAATCAGTTTATAGCATAGAAACTGAGTCAGCTGCTGTATAATCAAGGCTCCTCATGAGACGTACAGCTTTGCAATGACTCAACGTGCATTGTTCTCAACCTGCAGGAGCCTGAAACACTGCAATCACTATCAAGAGCAGCTCATGGAGTCTTCCCGCTAAAATACACAGGAAGGTATTTTCACCTTCCCCTCCCAGTCAGAAATTGCTTTGTTAGAAAATGGAGTCTGCCTTCCTTTGCCACAGCTACAGCCTTCCAAACACAATTCCCACCTTTTGATATCTGTGGGTAATTAAGTGCCTCCAGTATAACTGTGACACCTCCACACCTTTATTCTTGTTCCCTCCCCAGGTTGCTGTCAGGCTCCGGGGGCCTACCCTAAAGTAGTCTTGACATCTCCACAGAAATACTCCCACTCCTGAAATGCTGTTCTCTTCTTAATATGCTGAAAGAGGTTGGCAGGAGAGATTATATTCAAACCTAGGTTACAGTTCTCCCTTCCTCCACATTCTGGTGTGTGGTGTCCCTTTGCCCACAAATCCAGATCAGGAATGCTGGCAGGAAGGGATATTGCTCATTGCTGCAGAAGCGAGATCTCCTCTGTAGGCAAGTGCAGAAACTCTCCTTTGGGAAGTGCAAAGCCTTCCTTTTGCGTTTGGAACAGACCTTGGTTTTAGGAAAGGCAAATTTTCCTATTCAAATGGGAAACAAGGAGAAAATGCAACACATGTGAGTAAAAACTAACGTGCGTGAGAGTTCCCATTCCTAGTAAATAATTATTACCTGCAGTAACAGGCAGTGCAGATCCTGGGTTTTTTTCACACCCCTTTTTTTTTTTTTCCCTTCTCTTTCTTCAATTATAGCATCAAAAGAAAACTAAGATCTTTTGGAGACATAAATGAAGCATTCCTGCTCTGGAATGGCATCAACATCTGGACACCTTGCAAAACATAGTTCAATACCTATTGTACCTATTTCTCAACCCCCCTGACAGCAAGCATGAAGAGTCTTGCCTTTCTTCCTATTTACCAACAATAATTAAAGCTGAGAGTGTTCAGAAGTCCATTTCAATGGGTTTTGTTCTAGTTACATTACAAGAGATTGCTTTGATCTGGGGGGAGGAAGGAGGAGAGGAGCAGAGCACATCTTAAGTTCACAAAGTTAAAAGCCAAGATGCACAAAACCGAAGCATTCCAAAGTTAAAAATAATCGTCTTTAAACTGCAAGAGCAGAGCTGTAATTTTGAGCAGTACAGCATGACATCATGGTTTATGTGGGGCCAGCTCAATAAATCAAACTGTGCCTAATTAGAGATCATACTGCAAATCTACATTATGTGGATGAATAATTAAAACAGGACAGTCCATAACACAAGCCAGATATGTTTACTAAAATACGTTTTTTTCAAACTTTTATGTTCACTACTGCTCACAAAGCTTTCACATTTAGTAAATTATAGACCTCTAAGCTTTTATTTTAGGCTGACTTCACTTTCAAGGAATTCTTCAATTAACTTTACGTTGCTTCAAGCTCTTCATCCAATGAGAAAACAATCTGTGGTTTCTTACTTCTTCCAGTGCCAATGGCTGCCCTCCATGTTTGACTTGCAGACTTACTGTCTTTTTAGAGCCAGGATCTGTTTGTCTAAAATCAGCCTAGTTGTCATAGTATTTTGACAAGTCCTCTATAAAAGGAGAACAAACCTTTGTGGTGGGTTAACTGCTAAGAATAATGAAGGTTGTTCTCACAATCTCAACAGATAAGTGCCAAAATTAAGGAATATTTAGCAATACACCCAGAGCTGAAAGCCCTGAGTACCTCAGTTGCCCTTCTTTCCCACCTACTCCAATTTTTCCAACTTCTGCTTTTTTCAGTTCTTTTTCTAAAATGTGTGCTTTTTCTCAAACCTAAAAGCTATGACATGCCGAAACATTTGCAGCATAAAAAACTCCCCAGTGCTATCAAACATTGCTATCTGTAGATGGTCAGGACGCCTCTGGAATTGTTGGAGATGCTGTGGAGACTATCAGTTACTGGGTAGATAATGTCAAATCAAGAGCCAAAAAGTTTAATAAAAAGCATGAGCTGAACAAAAGGGATAGGATTCATTCCTAAACTGCACATTTTTCCTCCTAGAGCTTGAGAAATTTGTGTGCAACTTTTTAATCTCAGATTAAAAAACAGGGGAGAGTTGGCAGCTTTCCTTCCTTTCCCCTTCTGATATTTGGCTTGGTAAATGGACCAACATACAGATAATTAGAAGAACTCTGAAGACAATGACTAAGAAGCAAAACGTTTGATACTCTCAACAAAAAAGGACTATACAAAAATAAGAGATATGTATATATTAGTGCAGTATTATGTTGTGCAAGTAATTTTTTTTGTAGAATGTTAACCAAGCACAGACATGGAGAAAGTATCATTCACTTCTTAACACACAGATTTTTAGATTAAAAAATCCAGAGGGGTTTAAAGGAATCAAAGCATGTTAAACATTAAATGCACAGCACAGCAATATTTATTTAGACACGACAAGTGAGTCTCCCTCAACCACAGCCACCATGACCTTAAACAGGAATATACCTTTCAACCTCCATTTCAATTCTTTGTTACAATAAATATGCATCAAACTTGTAAATTTTCTTTTTAAATTTAAGACTGTCACTGTAGCCAGAAATATTATGACTGACCTCTGTTAACTGCAAGCATTCAGAGCCATAGCCATTCCAATTCCCTTACATCCTCAGTGTGCCGCAACAGACTTCTCAGAAAAAAAAAACCAACCCTGTAACTATTTGGACATACTTCTGAAAGCAACAGTGAAAATTAAGAAAGCAGCCTTCCCAAAGAACTATCTATTTTTGAAATGTGTGCTTTTAAAACACAATGCTTATGGAATGAAGTACTTCAGTTCTCTTGTGTAAACTTGTACAGATTGTTTGCTATTGATCTTTTGAGTCATATTTTGGCAGCAAACTGGAATCCTTGTAGAAAATATATGTACTGCAGAACAAGTGATGTAATCTACATCTATACTTAATTCATTTTTTCTTTTTTTTTTTTAGTTAAATTTATATTTCAAAATAAGTAATCTGAACTGCATACTTCATTTCTTCCTCAGATTATGAGCTTTATGACATTGAAAACCTTCAGAGGACACAACTTGTTTGTAGGAACATGGCTCCTTTAAGTCAAAGGACAGAACTCAGATCAAAGAAAGTAGTGTTTCTATCTGTACTCAAATGTAGGTCTATTAACTGTTTTCTTAATGGAATGACATAAAGTGACTCTATAAAACCAGTGCAAAACCTGATCTCAAGGAAGTACAGTCTAGTATTTTTCACAGTGTATTGTTCTTTCCTCCCTGCCCCCAAGCTACTGTCCATTCAGAAAACAAAGCAGAGAAGAGAAAAAAAGACATTTGCACTGTAGCAAGGCTATCCATATGGCCCAGGCTTGTGCTGTGTGTGCAGTATGGACACATGCACTGCATGCTGATGTGGCCCGGAGCAGGGGCACAATGTCGAGGTTTCTGGTCTTTTGTGGAGTACATAACACTGCATGGCAGAAGTGGAAAGAGAATATGGAGGTGGGTAGCTGACAGAAACTAATGCAATTCTCTTGACGGGTAATGAAAGCTTTGTTCAGCCTCGAACTCTCAAATATGATAATTCTTTAACTAACAAAAGAGATTGTCAAGAAAGGACAACAGTGACTGAAAGTACGTAAGCAAGAGCATGTGCAGGACACAGAACACGAGTGCTCTCCCCCTTCCTCCTCTCAGGTTTTTCCCATCAACTGAGAACCACTACCTAAAGGCCTGAATCTCTTCTAAGTCTGGTTACTATAAAAATAAAACAATCAAGTATAGAGAGAACAAGTACAGGAATCCCACCTTTTAAATCATACATAAAGTTTTTCTTACCTCTCTGAAACAGCAACTGATACCAGCTTTCTCACACCTCTTCCTCACTCTCATGCCACCAGTGCCACTGCCTCTCTACCCTACTGTCCTTGCCAGACTGCTTCCCACCTCTTCCTCACTGCCACCTGGGATCCAGTTTCACGGGGAGCCATAAAGATAAAGACAAACACCATGCACCCACTTCTGGGCAACTACAAGCTTTGTCTCTAGAAACATAGCATCTCAAACTTTTAGTTTGAGAACATCTCTAATGGCTCTTCAGATAGAATGGCAAGGAAAGAGCATATTTAAGATTTAAGAAAAAATTAAATTAACACAGCTTGCAGTGACTTTATTAGAGGCTGAAACCCACATAAAATCTGTTTGAATAATAAGCGAGAGACTTTTGCCTTACATTACACAAAGGATCAGACTACATGACTACAGAGGGTCCTTCTGACTAAGTTGTGACAATACACATGCTAGAGAATTTTAAAGATCAGGATTATTTCCCAGTATGAATTACACTACTTCTTGTTTTAGTTTTGGTCTTCTAAAACCAGACAAACCTCAAAGGAATATTAAGCACACAGCAGCCCAGAGCCTGCCTTTAGATACTGTCCAAATGACATACTTCTCTGACCAACGAGATAGCAATACCTCTATTTCCATTAATTCTCTGTTAAGAATCACAGGATTCAAATTGTTCATCTCCAGCATTACCTCATGCTGGGCCTCTCACTGATTAATTAAAACAGTATATGTATAGGAAAAAGAACAAAAAAGCAGAACTGCAGTAGTTTGAACGAAGAGTGTCCCTGATAAAAGAAACGGACTGCTGTTCCCAGCTCCTTTCCATAGGTTGATTGTGAATTGTAACCAGACAAGATCTCCTTTTTCAAGCTTCCAGAAAGTGGCAAACACGTCTACTGCACAGGAAGTCATATTTATAGTTGCATTACTTTCCACAATAAACCAATTCTCCCATAATCAGAAGTTGTCTCTAGTCTGGCTAAATGAAAGATCTTTTCCCCTGAGATTGCAGCCTTTTAACAGGAAGCTTCCAAATCTACAGTTAGTAATGGCTGCGGGGGGAAAAACACAGTCCAGTACAGCCCCCACATCATTATTACACAGTAAAGACATATCAGGCTTTTTCATTCCAAAAAAGAAGAAACAACTCTGAAATCCTGGTGTTGCAACTTGTGTTAATTCCCCTGATGAATTAGCATTTATTTTACAATGTATGTTTAGCTGACCTACTTTTTACCAGCTAGCATTAAATTCTTCTTGGATATAGACAGATGAAGGACTTCTACTGCATAAGCTTCATTATATACTTTGGCAGGTGAAACTTTGAGCATGCAGGTATTCCATAAGAAATCTGAAGCAGCACACTGCTTCATTAACGGGAAATAGATTTCAAACTTCTCCAAATTACTACAGGTGACAGTTAATAACTTGCTTGTACATTTTTACTATCATCCTGCCCATAGAAAATTATTAAGAAAAACCCAAACACATACTTGAAAATTTCAAACTCTCTTCCACCAACTGTATCAGAGTATTTAAAAGGGCACAGCACTAGCTCTGGCTAAGAATTCCCCCTCCTCCCGTAAATACGCAGAAAAAGAATGGCATTTTTTAAGGAAGATAGAGAGATTAATACTTTACCCAAGCAGAAATTCTTCAAAAGCAAAAAATCACTGCAAAAGTCATTCTTACCTAAAATTAGAAGAAAAGAGAGAGGAGAAAGTCAGAAAGATGAAGAATCATCCCTTGGAGCATTACACCTTTAAAATAGAAAAAATTCCCAAACAAATCGAAAGTAAACAAGTTACACCAGTACAGGAAACTGCAATTTCTTTGAAACAGTAATTAACCTTATGAGGGAAACCACTACTAATATAAACAAATAAGTAATAAGGGAAACCATTTTACCAGAGGGAAACTTGTCTTGAAGCAGCGTGACAAGGGAATATAAAAACACTTTGTCTGAGTGATGGGTCTCTAAAGAAAACTGGAGCAATTCTGTAGCAAGGATCATGCAGACACAAGCTTAAAATAGGTGATTTTCAAGGTTTCAAAGAGGAGGCTGGACCACAGGAATTCAGTAACTTTTAAATGCGGGACTCATATTTAAACTAAATGTAATCTCATAATGTTGTCACTTACACATAAACAGGAGGATTTTGAAGGATATCTACCAGGCTAAATTGCTTTTATAATCATAGCTTTCCATGCCCAATGCTTGTTATTTATAAATAACTACAGCTAAAGTAAGCACAAGCATCATGGTGATTATTTCATTATATTAAATGGTAATCAGAAATGCAAAAAGATGAAAAATCAGAAACTTGAACTTTCATCAGAAGATGATGTTTTCTAAATTTTGCATAAGAAACATGCACACAGAATTGAAAACAGATCTAACATTTAGAATATAAAATAATTACTTTCAGATAAAAACTAATTCTCAAATCTGAAGTATTTTTTATTTTCATTGCTTGCATTTCTTAAATAGTTGCAAGTGAGCAGTAGTCCTCTTGTATTTATTCCAGTGGAAGAAAAGAAGTTCATAGTGGTGTAAGAAAGTTGTAACTAAAATAAATACCAAAAACAGAAACATTTTTTATTTCAGATTTTGAGTCAACTATCTGCAAGTAACAGCATTTCAGACTGTCCTTATTTGTTCTTGTTTCTTACACTGGTGCCCTTTGTGGCTTCTTGTATTTTAGCAACTGGAATATACACAGTAGAGCTAGCAACACAACAGAAGTTTAGCAAAGGCAGACATAATTTGATTTTAAAAAACCACCACAGAAAAGAGCAGGCAGCTTTACAAACAGAAGAACCAATGTGGTTTGGCTTCCCATGAATTTGTGTCTTACAGGGATTTGAAAAAATGTAAGTAGGTCCACAAGCTCACACCAAGATCTCTTGCTACTACCTGGGAAGCCATCTGAATGAAATTTGCTGAAACTTATTATCATCAAAATCTGTTTCTCAGCTGGTCCATCCCCAACACTGGGAATGACTGTCTGAAAAACAGATAAAAGTCCTTCTACCCTAGAACAACAGGTCAATAACAGAAGTATCAGATTCAGTATTTTTACATAGGTTCATTCCATTTTTACTAAGTGGCATTTAACTATGAAAACAAATTCTCCTCATCTCTGAACCAGCTTCTAAATACTATAGCAGTGTTAAGTTTTGTGACTTCTTGTTATCTTTTTCATGCATTTAGGAGACTCACTACAAGAGAAAAACCTTTATATGATATTAAAACAGATCCCCAGTCAGCACATTCCAATATTTACCTACAAGGGGGGTTTAGTAAATTCAGAAATGGAAGGTATTTGTTATAGAGACCTAAAGACAAATACACCACCTATCACCCGCACAAAGCGAGTTTTTTCCTACCTCTCCTAAAGAGATTCAGGAAATGGAAATTTCCAGCTCTAGAGAAGTGGCAGAAAATAACACATACAAATTAAGAATGTCACAGGGTTGCACTCAGGAAGCTTAAGAGGTTATCTCTGGAAAACACCTTCTCAAATGGAAAAATGGTGGTGGCAGCAATCATGGGAGATGAGGGAAAATCAGGGCTATCTAAAAACAAGACAAACTCACCAAATCCCAAGAGGAAATTCAGATCAGGAATGAAGGAAGATCTCTGATGATAATGTTATGCACTTTTCTCATGTTGTTAAATCAAAGAGCAAGAGGGCACTGAGAAACCCTCTGAATTACCCTGTCGCTACCTCCCTACGGGAGCTCAGACTAAGAGCTCCCACAGCGAGCCAGAGCCAGGCAGCAACGACCCTGAAAGGGTTTGAAGGTACAGGCAGGCCACCAACAAACCAGGAACAAAGGCTTTGCTCCTGAGAAACACCTGACAGAGCTAGAGTCTCAAAAGAAATGCAAGAAATCCCATCACAGAGGCACTGTCCAGGCCCTTCTCAAAAGCCAGAGGAGCCAAAAGAAACGCTCCAGGCACAGACCTCTGCACTGCTGCTCCACTGCATCACAAGCATGGACCACCTTGCTTTGACACGTGATGACTGCATGGCACAACCTTTAAGCTTCATGCTTACCCCCTGAGATCATAATTTTCTTCAATTCCACTTGTACTACCTGGGGTGGGGTTTTTGTTTGTTTTGTTTAGTTGGGCTTTTTTTTTGAGTTTTTGTTTTGTTGTGGTTTTGTGTTTTTTTTAATTTATTTTCTTTTTTAACCCTGAGATTCCCCATATGCTTCTGGTATCTTGTAATATGAGACTGTTTAACTGATGAATGGATACCAGGAACATCCAAAATCTGAAAGCAGATTGGAAAATGCATTTCTATGCACTCTCCCTGGAAGATAAGGTGCCAACACCCAAATGAAATAGCTTGCTGCAGGCTTCCTTTGGTCCTGGTACAACTAATGTACCATCAAAGGCCACAGGAAGAAAGGCATACACAGCAAAAAACCATACTGAATCTTTATTGTTTTGGAGACTTCAAAGGACTTCTTCTGAATTATAAGACTCTAATGTTGTCCTTTTTCATCCCCGTATACGTGGTGATCTTTGGCCACATAGAAAATAATAACTACTGAAACGCCAAGACGACCCTAGCAAGCATTTGAGAAAGGTACCTAACTGCACACAGAAACACGTGGTGGGTGACCTTGGTGTTATCAGACAAACTCTCTGCAGCTCAACAAAACACCACAAACGCCAGCCAAAGAAAAGAATGTGCAAAGGCACATTACTCCTTAGGTAAACCTCGATTTAAGGAGCCCAATAAATAAGACTGAGCTACAGTTATGGCCATTTAACCCACTTAGTTATTTTGGCTTGCTACACTTGTTATCTGGCTACCTGAGCCACGACACTGCTGCCAACATCTGTTTCCTGCCTCTTGGGTCCTTCCTCAATCAGAGCTTCCTCTGGATTTGTGGGCTTGCCTGAGCCAAGGAGCCAGACGGAGCTTGCTCTCTCTCCGCAGGGCTGTTTGCTGCTTTGTGCAGCAAGAGGCAACCACAGCCTGGTGAACTGGAGGGTGGTGGTGTCCTGCCTCATAAACCTGCACAAGTGAAGGTACAAGTTTTACGGAACAGTTACTTTTTACACTTCTACTTCATTCAGTGCCTTTCAATTTTGAAAAAAAAAAAGACATTTTAAAGCCTTGTTTGATTAACTTTCTCAGTGAAAGCCTGAAAGAAGAGGGCTTAGACAAAAAGCAAAAAATCAGTTCTACAGCCAAGGCACTGGCTATTTCACCAGAAGAAAACAAAAGCCAGAAATACTATTTCACTGCTCAAACTGAAGGACAGATTCTAGAAACACAGCTTACATAAAGGCACGTGTCAAACAATATGCTTATTTTTTGCCTAAACACTGGCTCACTGAATAAAATCTATGTTACTCTTTTATGTAAACAGTTCCTTTAAAAGCAGGAAAATTAAATACAGACAACATTAAGCTGAACATGAACTTTTGCCATCCCCATTCAGGCATCTGTGTAATTATAATCATTAACTCCATTAGCATATACTGCAATGTACGTAAAATGTGTTCACATTGCATTAGAGAACTTTTAGATATTTTAATGATATGTTTACAATAAGAATTTACTCGTCTGGTGCACCTTTTGAGATTAACAGATCATAGGATGTTTGTTTTCCTTTAATATACGTTTGCAAAATGTAATCAAAGTACACATAAAATTTTCTCTCAGGCATCGGTATAGCCTTTACTAGAAGTAGTTGAGCCTTTAAGAACTACATTGGGTTGTTTTGGGGGGTTTTTTTCTAGCTAATTATTCACTTTGACCATTCTTTTCTCTTAAGGCAATGTTATTTCCAAGAAATGTCACTTTTCCACTTATCAAGGCTGTTTACATTCTACACAAATGTTAGGCTCTCAAGCTTTCATTTTTGAAAATGTCAA
Source organism: Platysteira castanea (assembly GCA_013397175.1). NCBI lineage: Eukaryota > Metazoa > Chordata > Aves > Passeriformes > Platysteira > Platysteira castanea. Next base: position 1,122,791 of record VYXC01012426.1, on the reverse strand, counting down.
AAAGTAAAGGGGATGATGCTGTGCTTGTAAAAACATTCTTTATTAACAGAATGAGTCTCAAGGCATTTTAGGTTTCCCACAGACATTTTTCTGTCTATCATTTTAGAACTTTTTCCCACACATTGTGTTTCTGATATAGGTTTTGGCAGGTTGCGAGATATGAGTTGGCTGGAAAATGATAGCCTGCTTTCAGCATATTCCTGTACAGTTAAACATTAAGCAGTTTTTGAACAAGATAATTCGGACAGCAGCTCTCACAGGGAAAAGGTGACAGTTTCAGCTGAGCAAAGCTGAAGTCCTGAAGGATGCCGAAGACTTTGTGACAGTTTTACAGAGAAAACAAAGGAATCTTGAAAAAATAATCAGCATTACTTGAAAATTCTACACTGACTTCATTCTGGTCTTGTAAGAGAGACTTGAGAATATGTGACAGTTAAAGGACACACATGCAAATAGTAGAACAAATATTGTTGGCAGGTACATTGAGCCAGCCCTCAATAAGGGAATGACCAAGGCTTCAAGGACTATCACAGAACACACCCACGTTTCCTTATCAGTAAAATAAATTTCCCAAATGCTTCATTAAGGAACCAATAGGTGAAGCAAATTTGATGGGAACTCTTGCACCTGCAGCCCAAGGAAGTTTCAAAAGCCAGAGACAGCAGCACAAACCTGCTGTTTGTATTTTGTAAGCTTTTATCTGTACAAATATACAAGAAGAAACAGGAGACTACTGACAGACGGCAACTGACTCACGGTCCTATTGCAAAGCTCACTAATGTCATAACATTACCACTGTTAAACCCATGAACGAGAAAAAAACTTCAGCTGATAAAAATCAGAATTCATGTAAGGACAGAGAAAGTTTCTAAAGCTGTCTGGATCACAGATATCTAATGGCACTTTTCATTTAGCCTTATGGTCAGCTATCTGCAAAAAAGGTATTTTTATGTTTCATAAACAGAGTTTAAAACAAAACTGCTTCTAATCAGATCTGGCAGGAAAGGGAGAAATGCATACATAGAATGAGGTAAGTGTGATCTTGCCCAGCTGAAGAACAGGGAATGGCAGAGCTTCAGGCCATGACTCATACAGACACTAAACAGTAGAGAGCTAGAGATAATTCTCAGGTAAACTTTGCATGAGCCACTACGTCATCATTCTCTACCCTTCCTGCATTAATCATGTCATTAGTAACCTGACGCAGCCCGAGAAGAATGTCTGATTTACAGGGAGCAGAGCAATGCTAACAGAACAAACACTTTGGCAGGTCAAAAAAGGAAAGACCAACCTAAATTTCATTTTAGTTTGAACCACACCCTAAAAGAACATGGAAACTAGGAAAAAGAAAAACCAAAAAAAGATATCTTCCCACCATGAGATTACATACTTCGTTAAAAGTTCCTGATGAACCAGTCACTTAAGAGTACAAGTACGAAGGATTTGCAACAGTGCACGGATAAAAAACCAGCCCAAACATGTACCTAAACAAAGCAAAGAGGGCGGGGGGGGGGGGAACCCCCAAGCTTTCTTTTGAAGTTTGCACCACAGTTACGTAATTTCCATGTTAGTCTAGATGTTTTTAAACATCTTTTATAGTGTACAGTTGTGAACCAATTGTACAGTGAGTACAAAGTGTACTGTTAGGCAAGATTCATGTCTCAGCCAGGTATCTTGATTACTCCACTAAATATAAAAAGGATAAGGGGAATCACTGGGGCAAGAGAAAAATGGAAGATTTCAGATTTTCTTTTAAAAACTATTACTCAGTCCAAATTAATAGCAGTCACTTCAACAAATGTAGCTATAATCTACATTATTGTATATGGCTATTTCACCTTAAACATCCTGTAAAAGTAGTGGTCGTTTGAAGGAAGGGCAGATCACCTCCGTTCACTCTGAAGCAAATAAAAACCCTGTAGATTACTTCGAAAGCAGTATGAAATTATCTTTAGTTTCTTCATTCAAACAAAATTATCACCCAAAACATGCAAGGCGTGCAGGTAGTAGCAGCATCTGTGCAAAAGTCAAGTCCACAAAAGCCATTTCACAGTAGCAATGCCCAGAAGAGCACCCACAGAAAATGTGTGCTCAAATCTCTCTAAGTGTATGGCAAACCCCTACTTATGATGGTATTTGGTTCAATTTCTCATGGCTTCATCTGCTTCTAAGTCTTCCTAAGTAGACGGTCTATTCTCTTGATGCTTCTTTCCCATTGAACACTCATTCTTCCCTCACTTTCCTCTCATTTTATCTTAGCAACAATCCTGTGAACTGCCAAATTAATTTCTTAGCTTGGTGACTTTGAACCACAGGGTTGCAGGTCTACTTTCCATCTTAAAACAAAATTGTAGAAATTGAATTCTCCTTTGTCTTTGACCCTCTACAACAGCTGAGCTGAAATAGCTGAAATGTGTCACCTCAGTTAAAACCAGCTAACCAACTGATTCCTACTCATTATTAACGGTATCCTTTTTGCAAGATTAAAAGTAGTGTACAAAATATGACCAACTGTACAGCTAAAATGGTAGCACAATATATATATTCCCTAATATCACAATATTAAGGAATGCAAAATAACAAAAGAAAATGCACTTATCTTCTCACACTGGTCTGGAAAGCTTCTCCATCATTATATGACAGTAGGCCTAAAATCTCTAAATCAAAATTTAAAACAAGGTGTTCTGAAAGTTTTCTAAACTTATGTAAATGGCATGTCCCTTTCCTGGCTTCTTGCTTTAAAGCCAACAGTAACTTGACAGAAGCAAAAAAATTTTTTGTCCCTGGTAGTTGTTCAATGTCATGTACTGGAAAACACTGATAACTCTAAATCTGAAATAGGCAATAATCTGCCTTACAATTATTCCTGTTGTCATCAGTTTTTCTGAAGGTCAGGTAAAGACTATGTGGGCAACAGTGAAACAACTCTCAGAAGAGTGTCCACATTGATAAACAGGGTTTGCCAGAAATCAGTAGGTGTTTGTGCTTCATTCAGCAAAAGTGTTAGGGACAGTTTCACAATTTAGGTTAATTTTGGGAGGAGTGGGGGTATCTGGCTTGTCTTTTTTAATTTAAGACCTGAAACCAAAGAAAAGATTTAGAGATACAATGCCATCAGCTTAATGAATATTCTGTAGTGTATATGAGCACCCTGGGGAAAACCTGCACTTGGATAAACAACAGATTCAATCTTCCCCTGCCCTGAGGAATATAAACCAGGCTCACAGTTTACACCTAATTCAATAGTGGCTTTCAAAACAAACATACTCCTCTTCCCACTCTCCATCCAAAACTTTCTCTTGGAAACAAAAGGCCTCTTCCTTGACAAAGATTTCAAGGGTATCTTCCAAATCTGCCAACAGCTTGCATTACACAGTACACCTAAAAATTTTAAACTGACCTTTGTCCCCACTGAGAAAGCTGTCTGTTCCAAATGGCCCACACACACTCAGTAGAAAGCCAAAGCTCACAGAGACTCTTTCAAATACATTAGGTATCTGTCCCGTGGGGAGAGCCTGTGCGTGCCTCCACGCACAAACAAAAGGGTGAGAAGAGCTTTCCGCAGAGCTGAATATCCCACAGCACGCATCAGAGTCCTTAGAGGCCTTTCCTGTACCTTCCTCTCTGGCGCTGCTTCCTTTGCCAGTGCGGCCTGCAGAAAGGCAAGGAAGAGGAACACTCACAGCCCACAAAGGCTGCACACCTACTGAAGTGAGACTGGAAGCTGCACTTTCCCAAAGGGAGCGTGCAATGGAGCTTGCATGGCCATTATATACCCCATGCAAACGCACAGAGTTTTCTGGTGGTGGGAACTGAATTTTATGCACTCTGCCAACTTAAAAGTCTATCCCTAGTGAAGAAAAACAAAACCAAAGAAACAAAACAGACAATGGCTCCAGAGGAATGTAATGACTATAACAAAAGGCAACAGCAGTAGTGTGACAAGGCTTTATTAATGGGTCAAAAAACAAGCTCAAATGACTCAGACACAGAACCAAATCCCAGCAGGATTTCCTTAAATCTCCTTCAGAGACTGCAGGCCTTCATGCAGTTTGTATTCAAGTTCTCTTGGGATTGGTAAAAAGAAGGCTCTATCTGGTCTTTCACCTCTCGATCAGAAGGATGCCCGACCAAAACAGGGCAGCATCACTACCCCCTTTAGCAGAGCAGAAACAGGCTCAGAACAATCAAATGGTACCCTCTGAAAGAAGGGCAGAGAGCCAAAGCAGAGCACAAACAACTCCTACCAAACTGCCAGAGGTGCAATACAAACGGCTTTCGTGGAGCGATTTTAAGAATTCCGTAAGAAAACGCTGGTCAAGAGAGTTTGTACTACTGCTACTCAAAGAGCACATAAACAGGCTGTAAGTGTGGAGAGAGGTGGCAACGGTGGAGTGACTTAGGTATTTTATCCCATTCATTCAAGGAAGGCTTGTCTAACCACCCTAAACTACAGCCTTGCTCTTTGGAAACACTACCTACCCTTGCCACTATCAGGTCTTTCATGCACCCTATGAATACTTTAATATTTCCTCTTGGTTACTAATGCATTCCAAGTTTGCAAGAGGGAGCAGAGTGTTGTGATTTTGAGCATTTCTCCGTTTCACAGGTAACTACGCACAAAACTGACACCATTAACTCATCCATGCCAGACCTTATCTCAATTATCCACCATAAAATGCTCAGCACAAAGTTTAGAACATGAATTGAACAAAAATCTCAGTTCCTTGGATTTTTAAAAAACCCTCCAAATCAATTTGGAAATCCTACTCTTTTCATCAAAAAATCCACAGATTTTTAAGCAGAGCTTTCTAAGCAGTAAGATGATATATTCCTTGATGTTCTGTGTGCACCATGGAAGAGCCTTTGATGGGGACAATCACAACAACCTGGTCTTAGTTTCTTTCAGAATACCAAGACAAGTGCCAAATTCTTCTACACATTTGATGAGGAGGTAAATGCTTCAACTGGATGTCTAAAGATGCAGGAGAAAGATCAGAATACATTGCAATCAAAAAGGGACAGTCACAGACCTGGCTGGAATTATGAACCAAACAGAAACAAAATCCACCACATCTATTGGTCAAAACCAACCCAATATTCTTTGAAGAAAAACAAACAAAAACCACCTTAAATAACACATTTTTACATAATTGTTACAAGAAAACACGTTAATTAAATTCCTTGTGGTAGATCTCCTCCAAAAGCCAAGGAGACAGACTGATGGACTGACATAATTTCTCGTATCTTGCATCACTAGATGATTTTGTGAGGTGAGTATTTACACTGCATCTCACAAAATTTTTTTTTGTTTTAACCAACAATTAGTAAAACGGGATTCTGGTTTTATCTCCCTCCTGTGTCTGAATCAGTAACTGGTAATTACAAAAACTTTCTCCAAAGGTTAGCCCTTTTGACTTTAGAGAATGAATTCCCTGCTTCACTATCAAAAAGTCAGAATTTAAACAAGAAAGCCACTACAGATCCAAAATTTTGTGCCTGTAGCATTTAAAAGCAAAGATAAGAAAAATATAAGTGACAACACAGGGCATCTGTAGTTTTAAAAACTCAAACATGCTTCTTTTGTTAAGAGGTGTTATCGCAGTCTTTCTGATATTTGTTATCTTATTAAAATAGCCACTAGAAAAGTGATCAAAAGGCACATTACCTGAAAAAGTTTGAGGAAGACTACCATGGGAATACTTGACATCAACATGGAGACAATTCATCACATGCAGAAAGCAATGGGAAATCAACATAGCTTAGGAGAACTATAGAAGTCTAAGGGTTCAAGAGAGAGTTATCCAGAGCACATGAGCTAACCCAGACTAACTGGTGCCTTCTCCCTCTACTCTGTCATTACCCATCAGTAAGAGATGGTTTAATACTAGAAATGTATTATGTGGTTTTTCATTCTTGGCAGTAACTTTCAAAAACAGAAGACAAATATAAAATATAATTCAGTTTGAAACAACTGTGTGTGTATACTAAATGAGTTACTACCAGCAAATAACAAAAAAAATTCCTTCCTGCACCCAAATCATCCCATTTTCCTTCCCTTTCTTTTCTGTTACATCCTTGGATCATCTTCTAAAAACACAGATCATATTTGTTTCATTCCTCAGCATGTAGCAGGGCTGAGTTCAGTTGCACTCAGGTCTTCCCTCCGCTAGCCTGCCTTTATCTCCTCATGCACCTCACCTGAGGTCCTAGGTCACATCTCTATAAAAAAGCCCAACCTTTACCATTCTACCATTCTGCATCCCCTTGATCCCTGGTCGTGAGCTGCACTTTTCAAAGGGCCCTTCAAGATCAGTGACCCAGCTTCATGAACAGGTGAATTTCCAAAGAGGAAATTACTACATAAGTGCCAGCGGCTAGAATTTGTTCATCCCCTACCAACATAAATGAATATTTTCTAAACTATAGAAGAATATGGAAAAAAAAGTACAGAAGAAACAAGTTTTTAAATGAAACAAAGATCACAGGCTAAATAGCAGTGCTTTATTTTAATATTCCTAAAGGCATCTGCTAGACTTCATTACAGTTAATCATACTATTAATGTGCAACTTTTAAAATGGTAGAAACTTTACTGGAGCTAGTCTAACTCTTAATAAATTATTTTATAAAATTTATCAAGTTAATGTTGAAATAGGGATCTCTGCAATCTAAAGAAATCTCTCAAGCAATATTTACATATGCTTGTCCAAAAAAATCATTTATGTTTAATTTTTACTACAGATTCATACTATAAGAGGTACAATTCTGGAGACAACTAAGAGGAAATTCAGGGAAAATATCCCTAACTACCAGGAAGAGCTCTGATCTGGTAGGAATTATTTTTATTTGCATGCTTTTATGTGGGTACTACTGAAAAATATAAATAAAATATGAGCTTTCTCATGTCTGAGCTTTTCAGTACAATGAAAATAATGGGAACCTGTACATATAGGACACTATTTGCAGATAACTTGGTAGATTGACTAGTAAAATATGCTAAATCTTTCAAAAGCCAATTCTTTTACATTCTAAGTCAGAGAACACATTAGGGGAAAAATGAGATTTTATTCTGCTAAGGAACTCAGTTGATTAAATTAGTGAAAAGCGCATTAGATATCAAATCAGTCTTTGAGTGTAAAGTAAATGGGAAAATGTAAGTAGATTTGTATTCCTCCTTTACCACTTTTTCAAGTCAAAGATACTCCTTAAAATAGTAAACAAAACTATCACAAATTATGTGAAGCCTCAGTATGTTTAAAAAGTAGGTTCATATCACCAGCAATATCATTATATTAAATACATACAGTGATTACCTCAACTGCTTTTGCCATTTGTACACTAGAGCAACAAGCAATGTTTTTTCTGGACTGAAATGATGTTTCCGTAAACATGTGCTGGAATTTCACTGTTTTATTTAAATTAATATGGATCTTACGGTAAGTGGCCCTGGGAGAAAGTACATTTCTGATGTCTTTGCATGAAACACATACCTTCCTGAAACACTTCCTGTCTTGCACCCGTTTTTGGATATTATCACTGTTGTCTGACAAGAATGAGGTCAGCTAGGAATTGTAGCTTTACTTTACAGCAGCTGTCCGGCATTTCTTTGAAACGCCACAAGCCTTTAACTCCTTAACTGCCTCACCAAAACAGGCACTGCAGTCTTGCAGGAACACTGGAAGAATAATGACTTTTCAGGGTGCTGAACAGTTTCAAAGGGCTTAACAGAGGTATGAAAAAGACTGAGCTTTTCAGGTAAGAGAAAATGAGCAAGATCATGAAGAGGGCATGCAATGAGAACTTGAGAAGTGTTAGCACCTTTGTGGCAGCCAGGCCAAATCAGGGATGGAGAGGCAAGACAACATGATAGATGCAGAGAAAAGAGACACATTGCGCTTAAAAAACAGCAGAGAGACACTCAGGTTTAAAATAGTCACGTTTATCAGCATTCTCCCACAGGGACCCACTTGGCTGACTCTCAGCAAATAAAACTGTCCATTTGCTCAGCAGGACCAATAAAGCTGCACTAAAATTGTATAAACAGCAAAGAGTATTCTGAATTTGCACAGAACTTAGCTATAGGATGACACAACAAACTTCCATCCCCAATACCCTCACAAAACTTCCTGATGTTTTAAAACTAGCTGTCTCGGGTCAGGCTGACTGTCAGAAACCTTTTAAAGTCGTTTAGGAAGCAGTATTCACACAATCACTAGCATGAGCTCAGTGCATGAATGAACCTTTCAGCAGCAAAAATTTGATCTGTATCAATCATGCCCATATTTCCATTAAACAAGCCAAAATCTGCACCCCTGTTATATTGGCTGTGGGAGGGCAGACAGAGCCACAAAGATGTGGGCTAATGGTACCTGGCATACAAGATTTACTTGTATAAAAGTTAATGTTTTTAATTATTTTCAAGTTCCACTCCTGGTGTAAATTTACTTGCGATCAGTTTACTGAATTGCACTGGCCAGGGTTTCCCTTTGAGCAGCTATAAGATGATACAAACTTACTGCATCCCCAAACCCAAGTTTCTTTGCTTTGGTGCTTTTTGACACGTTGTGTAAGAGCTGTGGAGGACACAAGAACAGCTCTACGCCACACACCATCTCTCCAGTTCTGGCACCTGAAAAGGCTCTGAGAGAACAGCAACTAGGAGTGCAGAGTACATTTTAGAAATGCTCTGCTATGAGATTGGTGAGAGACTGTGATCATGCAGTACAAATATCCTGATAAGAGTGTTATCAACAGCTTCTTACTTTCCTTTTTCACTGTGTGTTTACAGGTGTTGCACACATCTTCGTCCCTTATGTACAGTGGTCCTAGTTTGCATCTTCTTCCAAGAATACTGTGATGACTTTGTGATTTAAACCATAATTTAGTTACAATATTAAGGTTGGCACAGTTTTAAAAGACCAGCATTCCTCCTTAGGCTCCATACTGCTCACACTTTGCAGGGTTTTGGCAGCAAGCAACTTAGCTCATCTGTTATCAGACTGTGTAACACTTCAGAATGCGCAACAGATCTAAGAAAGCATTTACAAACTCAGCTTGGGGGAAGAAAAAGATTTAAAACCAAATCTTTCACAAAACTGATTCTGTGTTACAAAAGTCTCTGTATGCCTTTGGCAGCTTCTGTTCCCACCTGAGGCAGGGCGTATCCACACGTAATGTATGTTATACATGTGCGTGCAGGTCTGCAGGACAACCTCTGTGCTTCCTTCCAAATGGCAACTTTTCAAGAAGCAGCTGCCACTGTGCACCTCATTGTGTACAGTAGCTCAAGCTAAAAGCTGAGAAGCAAGTCAACACACAAGAAATTAGCTCAGCAAACCAAGCAAAACACAAAGATGGAATGAAAAATAAGCAATTTCCAATCACTTCACCTGGCTCATGAATCAAATGAAAAAATGCTTATGAAGCAAATAATGTTTAAATGAATGTTCCTTGTCCTATCACAACAGTTCCTGATGAATTTAGTTACGATGATCAGAGTAAATATGTATTTAATGTTATTATACATTATCAAAAGATAAATTAGAGGGAACCAATTAAATTATAATGGACCAGAAATATTTTGGGGTTTGAAACAATTGCAAAAGCTCACATGTTCCTGTAGACTCATACAACAATTCAAATTAGTTTGTCTTGGGCACCTAACTGTCCAAATACAAGCAACATGTTCTTTAGGGACAAATTATCTTGATAAAATGGGGACAAACTGCCCAATCTTACACGCAGGTTACATGATTACTTTTAGCTTTTGCTTACTGATGAATCATTGACTTAATCTTAGTCTAGCTTTAAATGCCTATAATTGGCCTTTCCATAAGCCTATTGTGAGGCTTATGCACAAGTACCTTAGTGTTAAAGGGGAGAGGGCTGGAGGAGAGGAAAACATGGGAAACCAGTTAGGAAGACTTTGTGTGGAAACCCAGTTTGAGACACACAAAAGAAAATGCAATAAAAGAAACTCCAAGAGCTGCAGCTGCTTCACCTGATACATGCAGGTTGTTTTAAAACATTCACGGCAGCCTTCAGCAAAGTGTCACCTATCCTAGAAGACTTGTAGTTCGAGGCATGTGAATGTTCACTGGTTCACTCAGTTGAACAAAAGCAGACAGGAGCAAGAAGGAAGCCTGAATCATTTTGCCAAAGCTAACAGGAAAGCAACCCCAGACAGTTTTGGTGCAGATTATGCTCTGGAAATATAAGAACCAGGAAGTATATATAAGGAAAAAAAAAAATTCGCGAAGTGTTATGAGGACTGCAAGATCATTTCCATGGGAATGCAGAGGAAGTCTCATCCCTTGTGATACCTTAAGCTAGATGGAAAAAAATAGTGGAAAGTAACCCAAGGAAAAATCTAGTGCTGGCAAGTAGACAGGCTATATGGAAGACATTTTTTTTCCTGCATCTCTGGCTTCTACTAACATTTTTGTGGCTCTTGAGGCAGCAAAGTAGGAGCTTTGGTTTATACTCCATAAATGCAAGCCAAAAGCCTCCCACAGTTCCATTTGGTAACTTCAGCTTAACATGCTCAAATATACACAGACTTCTGACAATGATTCAAGTTCCCACTCAAACATAAACTATGCCAAAAAACACCCAAGATTATTTCAACTAATAAACACTTGGTTAAAAAACATGTCAAATCAACTTGGTCTTTACATCAATTTAAAAGCCTCTTACCACAATCATTGCCTGAACCATAGTGTGCTGCAGGAAGCACCAAAAGAAAAAGATGATTGATAACATACTCAGTGTTCCTCTGACTGTCATCACTTCTGAGGTTGCACAAAGCTTAGGACCCTGCACTTGGAAAAGTGATTCTCCTGCACTGGGCTTGTGTTGTGAAAATCATTTTAAGGATGCCAGCGTCCTGACTCCTGAAGACTAGGATTTGGGACCAATACTTTATCAAAATTTAGTTCTTAAAACGAAATAGATCAAAGTCCTGTATCCTGATCAAAGTCCTGTCCTGGGGCACAGTTTCAAAGCCCTCTCAAAAAGCTGCCCTTTGATTTAACCTTCATAGACATCTCTTCACAAGAAATACAATACTTGAAGATATGTACACTGTTGCCCGAACTTTATACAGGTGCTGTTCATATATGCCCAGTAGCATACTTATTCTCTTTGTAAAACCATGGTATTTGAACTTCAGGTATTTCCAAAGTCCATTCCATTCCCCTACTGAGTTTGTACACTGAGTATTAAAAAGACAGCTGAAGCAAAAGATAAAAACAAAAAATTCAACACAGGAACACAAATGAAGGGCAAGGTAACTTGTGATATACTGGATTTATAGATAATGAAATTGTGTTCTCCAAATGATTATTCTTTCCAAACTGTCACAGCTACAGTAGTGCAGAAGGCATATCTGGTATGGTTCGCTCTTGCCCAAGAGGCTTTTCCAATGTAAGTAACCTCTCTAACAGACCATTCTGATGCGCAGTTAAAGAAAAGTAAGGCAAATTTCCACCAGATGGAAGAAAGAAATAAAGCAGAAATGCACGTCAGGTGAAACATTGATCTATGATTTCCTAATCAGGACTAAGGCACATTTGAGAGGCTATACTGAAGTGTACCTGCTTCTGTAAGAGTAAGGCTTTTCCTTCACAACTACCATTCTGAAGCTAACCATGGATAAATAAATATTAAACTTGCTCAAAACACTTGAGACAAAAGTTCTTAGACAGCCCAGTTTAACAGAAAACACATGTATCCAAACACAATGTCCTGTTTCCATATGTATTTTCTCCTACAGAATGGTGACATGAACTAAAATTTAATTATGAGAGATCTGTTGCTACTCATGGAAAGATGAATCACTCTTCTCAATGGAAATAACAACTCGTGACAGCAATTAACTTCTGGTGTATAAAGTATTGCATGGGCAAAGTTAGCCTGACTCCCTATTGGAAATAATTAGTGGATTGATACAAAATGTATTTTACTAGCTTTGAAAGGTACTGGAGAACTAATAGTCTAGAGTCTCACCTGTGCTACAGGAAAAATGCATCAGGAAAGCCAGAGGCTAATCTAGTTCAAAAACCTTTCTGACAGTGGCCAAAAGCAGATGTTTGCACAAAGACAGCAATGGGAGTGATCCTCCTCCTAGCATGCCCTCAGCTGTCACTTAAGGATTTCAGCTGCCTTCAGAACATCCTGCTAAACTCCCACAACCAAACTGTTCCTCTGTGAATCTCCTCACTGAATGCACTGCCACCTCTGGCCTCAGCTGTATCCCGTGGCACGCACCTCAGTGGTTTAACTAAATGCTGTACATCAAAGTACTCCACTTTGTTTCAATTCTCCGGCAGACTGATCCACTGAGTGTCCCCCATCATCATGCCACGAGCAAATAACTATTTCCATTTACTTCATGTGTACTGCTGAGGATATCTGAGTCCTAAATCCCATGCATCTTATGCATTTTCTTTCCCGTTTGAGCAGTCATGGTCTGCTTGTCCTATGAGACAAGAGCATAGGTAGTCTGGTGCTACTTTACATTTTATGAAGATAGGGAATCAACTGCATCCCATTCCCAAAATATGTTTGCACAAAGGCATTATGATGCCTTCTGGTTTAGTTTACCTGCTGTGTTAAAGCTCTCAGGTTTCTGAGCAGTGCTAGAGACTAAGATGAAGTACTCCCAGAACAATGACAAGGGATCCTCCACAAGACCTCTTTGCTGAGTATCAGTTGCTAATAACTGCCTCAGGACTTTTTCTTAGAGACAGAAGTAATAGGCCTAATTAAATAGGCTGATAAGCCATCTATTTTCATAATTTTCCTGACACAGTTCTGACACTAATTCTTCGGCAAAACAAACTCTGGTATGTTGCACTGAACAAGAAGCTTAAGTGTGAAAACCTTCCTGCACAAACACTTCTATTAAGAGATCTGATTCTGGACACAGAATCATCCTTTTTTGTAACGTGTCATGGTCTCAGCCCTTAAAATTCTCCCTCACAGTGGAGTGTGTTTGTATACGTGTATGCTTAGATAGTCCTAGAGAGAGGTAATTTTATATATGTAAATACATATGAGCCTTATTTGTGTCCCACAGGAGGGCACAGAGTTATTCACAGCCTTCCAGGTGCTCTGTCTAGCTCACCCTGCATGCACAGCTCCCTTAAGACAAAGATGATGCTTGGTGACATGGCTGCTTCCCCAAAACTGTCATCCGTGTTTTGTCAAGGGCTTCTTTCCTCCCTCCCTTCTGCCCCTTCATTCTCCCAGGCCATGCTGCTGTCCCCAGTGCCAAGGTCAGCAGGTGCAGAGGTGCTCTGTGCTCCAGGGCACAGCAGCAAACACGGAGGCAGCCGGGGCGGGGAGCACTGCAGGGACACACGGGACCCCTCGGAGCAGTGCTGGCAAACACCACTGCTCCAGCAGCTGGACAGTGGCCAAACCCTGCCTTTGCTGGACCTGCCAGGCCAGGGAGCAAATGACCAGAGCCCATGCCTGACCATGCAGCTGTAAATTCAACAAAGCTGTGCCTTACAAGTATCGTACAGGCCCTTTGGGAAGGCAGCCTTAAATCTCCACAGGGTTACGTCTTGTACAGGTGGCTTGTATAGCTTCATGGGATACTGGTCTTAATATTTTTTTCAAAGCTCGCTCACTACATTTATTACTGTAGTAGTGACTAAGCCTCCAAACTATTTTTACAGGCCCTGAACAATAGTAATCATTTAGGATCAAGTTCTGCTTGCTAAGCTGAATTTTATCTAGTCTAGATTCTTAAAGCCCCGCATTTCTGACAAACTCTGTTGATCACAGAACATAAAGGATATAAGTTGGGATAACACTGGCTTAATAGACATTTGAAGAACACCACAAGAACAAGAATTTGCTATAAGGCTTCTTCATCGTTTAGATCCCAAAGAAATGCAGTGCATTGCAATATCCCCTTAGCAACAGCTTCGCTTTGAAAGGCACAATGCAGATGCAGTAAGGTAACCAGGTTTCTGAATGATCACTCTTGTTAATTTGTTTAACTGGCATTTAAGAACCCTGTCTAGGACCTAGCAGGACATTAAGAAGTTGTATATATCATGTTCAAATAAAGTGAAACTAAACCTAGAATATACATTTGGAAAAGGCTACTTCCATTTTATCCTAAAAAGACTGGATTTTACTTAACTCACAGAAGAGCAACTTATTCCAATTTAATTCTAGCTCCTGAAACAAGAAGCCCTACTATTTACTGTTGAAGCCTTTGCCTGCCATCACATACATTTTAAAGAAATCACTAATGTTAAAGAGATGGGTATGTTTCAGCTGTGCCACTCTAATTTGCTGAATTATGACCTAAACAATCTCACTACGTAAATGCTCTGAGGATAAACCTACATAGTTTGTCTTAAGCTCATGCAAAAAAAGAAAAGAATGATGAACAGCACTCCTGACATTATTAAGGCCAGTGTTAAAAGCCACAATCTATGTCATATTTATCATACATATGCATTTCTTCCATATTTCTTCCTTCAATTCTAACCCTAAAAACCAAGCTGGACAGTCAGTTTTACTTCTCAGTTATGAGCATACCTTCCTCTCTCTTATCCCAGTAAATTCTATGGTTTGGTGGTTGTTACACAGGTTTTTTTGTGGTGGTGGTGGTTCGAGGGTGGGGTTTTTTTTGGTTCATGTGGGGGGGGGTGTTGTGTGTGTGTGTGCGTATGTGTGTGTGTGTGTTGGTTTTTTTCCCTCATTTTCTTCTTTTTTTAAGGCTTTATGGCAAGAAAATGACTAAACCTTAAATTAATCATCTTACTGTCTCTACATTTGTTTCCTTAATTAATAAATAAACTAATTAATAAATGCTTGTGTTAACAAGAGACCTTTAGCATGCTACATTTTGAGACTGTCCAGACTACACTTAAAGGAAAATACATGTATTCAGAGTTATACAAGCAGTAGGAGTCACAAAATACTGTCCCTAACCCTGTAATCCAATCCTGCACATGTAGCCCCACAGACTTAGTGGGCCTATCAGCACAAAGCAAGCTTGCAGAATCTCACCATGTGCACTGGGTATTTGGTTTTAAATGATACACGACAGATTCTCTGGCCTTTCATTTAAAAGCCTTACCTTTATTTTACCTCTGGACATTTAACTTAGATTTTGGTGTCAGAGAATTATTATGATCTGTGATTGTTCCTCATATAGAACTGCTTGCACATACAAGAACATCCAGCTACTCAAGGCCGCGTATCATCTTAAGGTAAACCCACGCTATTGTTAACACTTTTTGAATACTTATTCACTCAAACAGAACTGATTTGAACAGAGTACTAAGAAAAATTAAGAACATAAATACTGTTAATGCATGGAAACATATGATCACTACATACACACACCTGCTGTGCATTAAAATGACTCCTTTACAACCACCCAGTAATCAAAAGGGGCAAGGGGTGTCCACTTCAGAATTTATCTTTTTTTTTCAGGCTAAGCAAATGTTCACAAACAAACTTACAAGTCAGAAGTTTGACCAGGCAGTATCTTTTCCATATATGTATATATACTATATCTATAGGAGAGATGTCTGGACCTTCAGATGATGAGGTGCACAGGTACTGTCAGAAGTGGCATTAACTCGCTGGTTTATTGTATAACAAATTAGCATTATTTATGTGCAGAAGAGGCATGGTGCTCTCGGGAGCTAATTATTAGCTTCTGATAAAATAATTTTGGTGAAGCCCTGCTAAGCAGCAAGCTAAGGAAGCTGTCTGTGCTTGCAGGATATGACTCATTCCTTCATTAGGAAGGACTTGCATGTTAAATGCAAACATTTGGAGTCACCTGTTCATGCCCTCCTCAACACACCTAAAAAACTAGACTTGTCCTCAGCTGCCAGGAAAACACCAGTAGGAATGTAATATAATTGCCACCAAGACCAAAAAAGCAATTTCAACGGGGCCCTCCTGCCAGATCACCCCATTTATGATAACAGCTGCTGAGGGAGCAGCTCCTTCCCCGATGTTCTCATTATTTGCAGGGCTGAATACAGGCACCAAAAGGGTCCCTACTGTGTCCTTCGGGTTCCACCTTGATTCTGCCTAGTCCCACACTGTTTGTCACTGGCCATCAGACGCAGGTGGACAAGCTTTCTGCAAGTCTCCAGCACCAACACACATGTAACAAAGCTGCACCAAAATGTAGGACAACTGGTGCCAAGCAGTTAAGCTGGGCAATACAAAGATAATGCTTTCATTTTAAGTACCATTCTTCCAAAAGAATAAACAGGTGTTTCAAGTGGGCTTTTCAGAGAGGCCTTTAGAGGGATGGGGATGGGGAAGAAGGCATCCAGATCTTGGTTTTCCCTTAGGACCTCTCTGAACATCAGACTCTTGCAAAATATTAATAGATGTTCTCATTTAGATCTGCAAAATCCATTTCCTCCACTCTGGCTAGCCACTGGCTAGCAGCTGTCCAGAGATATATTCTATTTGAACAAGTGGAAAAACAAAGAGAGGAACAAACAACAGTATGCGCCCTATGCCACCTCTTGAGCACGCCTTGCCCTTCCCCTAAGGACTCGGCTACAGTATCATCAAAACCAGGATGAAGTCACATCTGCAGGCACAAATCAACACTTTTGCCTTTATATGTGAACCTCATGTGGCAAAACTGCGGGGTCCTTACACAGCAAAGAAAGGAATATATAGGTTTTCTCTACCTGCCCTATGCCAAAACACAGATGACGGCCTCAAGACCAAATTTCTAACACGGGAAAAACAAGAAGAAAGCACAGCTAGTGACAGAGAGAAGGGACATTTACCTGGCTCACTGACCTCCCTCCTACTTCCTTTTGACTGGGAGGAGGCATTTTAACTTCACTGCTTCCAAGAAACTTCCTTTTAGAAAGCTGAGGTTTCCAGTGCATTTTTATTACATTTTCCAAAGTTGTGTGATCAGAGCAGGCCATATTCCTATGGGGATACTGTAATGCGTTATAATAAATAATAAGGAATGTCATGGCTAGTAAAACATGTGATGTGAAAACATACAGAATTTAATTTCACTGTGTACAGTTACTTTTAAAATTCTGTGCTTTGCACATTTTCCTGGCAAACACATATAGCCACAGTCACTAATTAATATGAACAATACTAAAAAATATAAGCCACCACAGCAATTTTACTTTCAGTTATTAAGGCAATAATCAATTTTAATGAAAAAAAAAAGTCTTTAAAAATGAAAAACAAACTACAAAGCTGACTTGAGAATCTACAAGGAAGCTCACATTTCGTGTGTGTTCATTTGTGTGGAGGTGAAAACGCACTAGATAATTTAAAATATCCTGCTGCCATAACATCAACAGGTAGAACTAGAGGTTAGCAAGAACAAAATGACAGAATAAAAGAAGACAAAGAAAACAAAAGAAAAAGACTCCAAAAAAAACAAAAAGCAGAAATACACAACATTGATTTTCATTTGCACCAAAGCCTAGAAATTAATGTCTTCAAATTTTCTTGGGAAGCACTCTTACCAAAATCCTGAAACTTGTCCCCATGCATCATGGCAAGAGTCCTATGGGAACATACATGGAGTTGGATAAGCAGGATACAGGGCAGCGCCAGTCAGCATTCCTGACTCAGAGGCAAGGAGGGATCTCCTGCCATTCATCCCTTCCCCTCACCAAAACCCCAAATCTAAAACCTCTGTTCCACAGACAATAAGGTCTAATTTGCATAGAAAAGTGATCAGATTTGAGATCTGAGAGAGATATCCTTTTCATTTAACTCCTGGGAAAAATATTTGGGATATTTATCCAAATTTTCCTCTTGAATATTAAATACGGAGGATGTGAGGATGGGAAACAAGTTGAGGAATCTTCCATGGCCATGCACGTGTTGTAATTTTGTAGCTGCAGCTGGAAGAGGAAAATGCCAGAGCCAATTTTTTGCACAACTAAGGGTTATCCCAGAAAGACCAAAAGATGTTAGCCTGCTGTTACATACTGAGGTATTGTCATGAATGAGAAAAGCAAGCAAGGAGAAAATAAAGCAATATCACACTGGTTTTGTATTACAGACTACAAAGAAAACCTCAGTATTGCTCCAAAGTACCAAATCACAGAATGTAATGAAGATCAAAACTTTAGGATATACAAGAAAAATCCAGTCCACAGCTAAAAGAAAAGCCCAACATCTACAAAAACCAAAACCGACTTATTTCATTTATGATCACATAAACCAACAAAAGAATATCGTCCAATTTCTAAATAGCAGTAGAACACAGTCATTGATGGAGATGGTATTAATAAAACCTTGGCTCAAAACAGCAACAAACAAAAAAATTCCTAACCCACCAACCTGGAAGCCCTAGTTTTAGATACAAGCCTGAAGCCCTACCTAGCATCTGCAGATGCTTTGTGGCAGCATGACAAAACCAGTAAAATGCTTCAAAAGAGAAACACTATTCTCAACAGCTTCTAAGAGTTAAGAGCTCTCTGCTATTAGAGAGCCTATAAAGAATTGTTCTCAATGATAAAAGATGCAGTTCATGAAGCAAACAGAAGTAAGAAATAGATATGAAAGAAAACCCAGGCCTTAAAGAATAAAAATCAATTTCTTTTCCTGAATGCTGTCTAAAGGTGGGAAATTCCAGCTTAGGGAGAAGTTCACAAACTTTCAAAGCTTAGCTCATATGCGTTCTGTGTTGCTTTGATGTAAAAGGAGATAGAAAAAGATTTTTAGACAAATCAAACCAAAACCAAGAAGTAAAAAACCAACCCCCAAAACAAACAAACGAAAAATGAAACAAAACCAAAGAAACAAACAAACAAAGATGTAAAATTTCTGTGATGTGAAAGTCATACCTGGACATTTCACTGAACTCAATAGCCACAAAAGCAGATAAAATTGATAAAAAGAAAAAAAATGTCAATTGACTCATTCTTACACAAAACTCTTGTACATGAACTGTTTAAGACAATCGTTTGAAGCAGAGCAACCCACAGAGCATAGTGGGGGAAAAATCAACAGAGTTGGTTTTAAAAAGTTATTTTATTCATGACTTTCTTGGTAAAATTAGGAGCATCTGTGGATTCTCCCACCTCCTCCTTCTCCAAACAAGGCATCTCCTCTCAGAGCAGGCTGCAAATGATCAAATCAATGGAATAATGACCTTGATTGTCTTAACCAGCTCTCCATAGACATGAGTTCACAAGAGAGGCAGCTTCCTCAGACATTAGTAAAGACCTTTGATCTGTCTTTGAAGAAAATTTTCTCAGGATATTTAAAAGTCTGTGGTTTATTTTCATGTGTGGAGAAAAGCAACACTGAGGTGAACACTCCCACACAAATGTCTCAACAAATCTATGCTTGTCAAAAATACCCTTGAAGAAAATTAATATATATATGCACTTTGAAGGTGTACATTTTTATTCTGTAGTTCTCACTGTGGCCTCTGCTGCCTATTTCACGACTCATGGATGTAGGGCACTCCACACAAACACCAAGCAGACAAAAAACCCATGAGTAAATTGGAAATGGAGATGGCTGCAAGGGTTAAGAAGTTTGGGTCTCAGATACCCAGACCAATTAGTGTGGAGTAACAAATTAACTTACACTAGATAACATATCCTAGATAATCCTTGCTTACCAACCATACCTTTTCACTGAAAACAAAAGTAAGATACTTCAAAACCTTGTGGGCTTCTACTGTTCTTTTGATGAAAGTATCTTATAAAGGATACTTATTTTGTATTTGCTGTGAGCACCAACCACAACAGCATTACACAGATGCACTCTTGGTACACAAATACATTATTTCAATGTCATATGTGTGTGTATGAAGACATACACATGCACACTGAAATACAAGAAATACCACTGGTTTCTTCCTTTTCTTTTGCCCACAGCTGTTATAGCAAGTAACATCGAAGTGTTGTATTTGTTCAGTTAGATCCTTTTGGAAGAATTGTGAATACAGGCTGCTTTTCAAAGTAACCTTGTACCACATTACCAGCATGTTGAAGGGCACAGAAAATGACTGTCACAAGCACTTCCTCAGAGAAAATTGACATTCCATCAGAAAGGCAGGACCTTATTACAGTAAACACTGAAATGGTGCTGGTATGTGCAACTGTGTACGTGTAGGGAAAGTTAATCACTGAAGTCAGAGATGTAAAAATGGCACTGGGCTGAGTAAACTTCTTTTGCCTTTTATTCTTACAGGCTTCTCTTAGTTATAGTCAGGTTTTGCATCTTATTATTTTGAGAAATATTTCTAAAATGAGGAGATATGTCATGCTGCTAAAAAACATAGGAAGAAAAATATTCAATTTATAGTGGTTAAATCCTGCTTAGATGATTAAAATAGAACATTTAAATATTCCCATTTTGGCAGTGATAGGAATTTTTGGGAAGTGAGAGGGAATACTATAAAAATGGGATTTTTTTTTTTTTGCAAACCTGCTATCGCAAAACTTGCCTTGAAATATTTATAGAATCACCACACAATGATGGTATTTTGGCTGCATCAAGTCTGCTGAGGGCAGCAAAAGAAGAATGGGCAATAACCTCACCTATATTTTCAGGAAGACAGAAATAGTTGCTTTTGTAGGTTCCCATTTACCAAAATCATCTTGAACCCAGGGAAGAAAGGGCCCATCTGTGCCTATGCAAACACATGGAACATTTAAGAGAGCCTTGTGCAGTAAGAAACTTTCCCTGGTTTTTAAACTCTGCCAAAACATGTACTTACACAAAACTAATGCCATTGCTGAGACAATACCTTCACATAGGTTCACACCATGAACCTATGAATTCATTTACTAAGTTCCTAGTAGAGAGGGGGAAAGCAAAAGCCAGAAGTGTAGGTATTGACCTGGGAGGTACATAGATCTCATGTGAAAAAATGAGAAATGAGATATGAATGTATGAATTAGATCAGATTGATAACCTGTAAAACATAAAGCCAGTAAAAACCCTCAATAATGTTGCAAAAGACCACCCTCAAACAAACCATCACAAAACAAAACAAAACCACCTTCACCATTCAGTAGATAGAAGGTGTGTGACTTACCACACAGAAAATTCTGGCCTATCCTGAAACCCAAAACTTAGGAAATTTTGATTTGGGTTTTTTTCCTTCCGTAAAATAACAATCCACAAGACTGAAACTAAACAGATGGCGAGCCCCTTCTCCAGTCCTAAATACATCACTTGAGCTATTGCCTGTGGGATTTACAGTAACGCGTCACACATGCAAAAACCTATTTGTTTTACAAGTCTGAATACCCTACCCTTCACTTTAATGAATATCTCCATTACAGATGAATCTGGGAAGGGCCAACCAAAATTCCCAGTGTGTTCTTCCTCAGGATAGCCTGAGCTTGTTTCTCCACAGCAAGGAGGCTGCAGGTTTTGTCCAACGTCTAACCAGGGGTCCCAGCCTGAACCAACAGGGTGGAGAGAGGGGAAAAGGTACTGACACCTCTACAGATTTCAGGGAAACTGATGCCTACAGAGAGTTGAGAGGTAGCCACACTGAGGAAAAACTGAAATTATCAACTGAAACCCTGGATTATCCACCTACATAAATGTCTACAGTCCAGGTAGTTTGAAGATACTCAGGGAAAAGGACGACTTTAGACACACGGTTTCTAAGAAAGGAACATTTTTGTTTCATGCAGCACTATTTCAGGGTTTTGCTTCAGATAATGCTGTAATTACAGAGTAATTATACATTGTAGCCAAAATTACAGCATCTGAATGATAAATATTAAACCATGTTTATAATAGTAACAAATATTAAATTCAATAGTAAATTAAATATTAATAAATAATAAACAAAACCCACTGTATTAAATAATGTTAACTATTTCTTATGCTCATAAGAAGAGAAAATTCTATACTTGGAAAGCAAATTTATGTAATTGAAATTGGAGCAGCTGAGTTTTATTTCACTTTACCAAAAAAAATCTGTCATACAGAGAGTGCAAGATGCACCTTTTTTTTTGCTTAATGGGAGGAACAGATAATATGACATTGCAGAGTTTACCTTTTCAAACTTAGATCTACCTGATGTTATAGCAACATCTCTTCATACGCACCAAAAACCTCTCTTGCATTAATCCTTATAAATAATCCACTATTAATTACAAAATAAGTATGAAACATTGTACTTTAAAAAGAAAGATAAAACAAACCTAAACCCATGGAATCATACTGAAAAACCCCCAAAACTCTATTAATCTCAGAGGCAATTCAGCTAATTGTGTAAAATTCCCCTCAACCCTCTATTCCCAGAAGTAGAAAGCTACAGACATTCTTGGTATTTTACTTTTGATTCCTCCAAAGATTAGAGTGGTGGTGTCATCCTGCAGCGGCACACTGAAGCTACAGTGCACCTCCAACTTCAGAGCCCTTCTCCCACTACAATGAAACCCTTGGCTTCACACTGTGGCCTCGTGGCGGGGGTAGCACCTCACTGACAGGACAAATCACCTCAAGCTAGTCCACTGTGTCTAACCTATTTGCTACAAGAACTGTATACTTGTAATGTGATAAATATACTGTCATCTGCCAAGACTACCATCAACTTGGCAAAATGCTGGACCGCTAACTAGGAGAGCTGAATTCCTGTGGAGGAGAGAAAAGAAGGGTTTAGCAGAAGTTGTTTCAAATTATTACCAGAGAAAAGGAAAAAATCAGTCTATGTCTCAAAATACTGATTTCTGAGCTGGGAGCTTTGTGGAATCCAGGCCTTCATTTCAGATTTCAAAAGATACACACAGTTTTGCCAAAGAAATGTTGTGTGATGCATCAAGGAGCCCAAACTCTTGATTTTCTCATGGATCATCACAAAGAGCTCTATGATCCAACCCTCTGAAGAATCCTACTTAAAACAAAATTTGACATCTCTGAACAGGAGTATACATTCCTAACCATATATTCCTAATGTGAAAATTTCAAATTTGTTCATCTTATGCTTTCATGCTGTGCACTCTGAATGTGTGTGATTTAAACCGCCAAATATGAGGGAAAACACGACCTAAGACTTAGTAGGAGATGGGCTGAGATCAGTTAATCTACAGAACAGGCGTAACTTGAGGTCTGAGCCACAAAACCAACAACTGGTCACATGGAATAGGTTCTTCTCTCTACTTTTCTCCTGGCACAAAATCCCATGGGCTCTGTGTGTGTGTTTATCTCCATCTACGTATCTGTGGTTTGAGACATTACAAGAATGAAGACTGGATCACAAATTCACACACCAGTAATGAAATGACAGACAAGTGACACAGATATATTCTTCAAAAGGACCCGGTCAAAATCTCCCACACAGACGCAGCCTTCTAAAGATGACTGTGAGCCTGCACATATGTAAAACAGACCTGGGAAGATCTTAGCTACCACACTCACTACACATCCTGCAAAACACTACAGGATTGGAAGGGGGAGGAGGAGGCAACAGATGGTGGAAATTTCACAGTATCTTTACTGTGAGCAGAGTACCATGACAACTCTAACACAGTTCAAAAGACATCTTTCTGTCTCAGAAGAGGCTCCCTGGAGCCAAGGGATGAGGAATCTGGCTTGTGGTCAGATGAACATAAACCACAACCAGCACAAAAATGACGTCCTGTTCTCACCCATGCACTTTTCCTGTCTGGGAGTGTTCACATCCTTGGCTGAATCCAGACTTTCTTCCCATTTGAGTTCTTGCAGGATCCCCAAGGGCTTCAAAGAAAAAAATTTGACAAGATCCTGTGAGAGGGGAAACAGACTGCTAAATTATTTTCTTTCTGCTGCTTGACTTCCTGCAACTCTGCACGCCAACAGATGCATCAGGATACACAGGTAAGCATTCTTGCATCAGTCTTCCCAGAAAAATGGCTTAATCTTGCTGTTTCTCTGCCAGGATGGAAACACTTACTTATCCCAGATTCCCTGAGTGAACAACCTGTTAAAGGAGTCTCTTCTTCCCTAAATGACAAGGCTATGCACCAAACCAGCACAAAGTCTACTGAGAATGAGAGCACAGCTGAAATGAGATAGCTGGTCATGGCACAGACGATCCCTCTGAACAGAACATCCCTCCGGATAGAAGCCACTGCAAACGGTTTTCAGGAAAACACTAAAGCAGTCTACCCAAAAGGAAGGGCTGTATTCTATGGAAGTGGTGCAAATCTACCACAAAGCAGTGTATTTCCACTAAGGAGAAGAATAAAAGTCCTAAGCACATTCTGTCAGAAGGCCCAAGTTCCCAGAAAGGCTCAGTGATGCTGTGAAATGGTCATATCCTGGGATTCTAATTATTAAAAAGACGTTCTACCCCAGCTCAGTAGGTGCATTTGCTGGCCTAAAGGCCACACCAGGACTACAAAAGAACAAGACAAATCTGCTGGAGGATGTGATGTGGCCTAGCAAAAAGCACCTTCCCATGTCTGGACACTGCCGAGTACATAGCCACACTAGGAGAACAGGGACAGGAGCTTAATTTCTCCATAGTCATGTATGTGAACATGATGCTGAAAATGATGCTTCAAAGTAGCTTTTGCTGCACAGGGGAGAAAAAAAATTAGCCTGTAGACCTGTAGCAACTATGGTGGGACCCCTTTTCTTCTTGTCCCAATCCATATTTATAGTGATGGGCAGAGGATTGCAGACCTCTTTCCAAAAGACATCATGTGCTTTGTACTCTCCCGTTACATTGGTATGCCAAGCAATCAGATCTCAACTCCTTTTAAAAGTCAGTCTGTTGGTAGGAGTAATATCAATTTCAGCAAATCAAAAGCACTGCCCTTTAAGGGATGCTAAAAACAAGAGAGACAAAATTCCTTGCTTAGTCACGGATTTTCGGAAGAAGCGCAAAGTTCTTAACGATTCAGGGTCCTTACCCCTGGGTTTAAGGGAATATGTGGTCCTGTGAGGGATTTTGTTAGCTTTTAAGTCAATCACTGACTAAGAAGGAAAACACTAAAGGGGAAAATAAATGGAAAAATATCTCTTAAAACTCTAAGATGAAGCCATCTCTGAAGGATATTTCAGTCTTTCCCACAAGAGTGCAGGGATTTTGGAACCACCTGCTTATTCACTGCTGCCAAAGAGACAAATGCAGTTTCATCTCCTTCAGAATATGATTGAGAGGGTGGAGACCAAACTAACATCACAGACACATTTGGTCATTTATTCAACTGGCCTTTAAGGAAAGTATATTTTGACCCTTGAGATTACTTGTTCATCACCAAAAAGAGGAAAATACCTCCTTTATATGCAGAAGAACAGCATTCAGTTCAGACATGAGCATGATCTTTAAAAACAGAACAGAAAATAAACTATAAAAAGAACATGAACACTAAGAATAGATGCAAACTTTGCTGAGTCTGTAACTTGCAATTATTTGATTTACCAGAATGTTTCAGTGTAACCCAATCTCACTCCTCTTAGAATCTGGACCGAGCCTACCAAGTTGCACAGAATCTGATGAGCTTGGGAACCACTACACTGTGACTTCAAGCAAGATACCAGTGCAAAACTTTCTGTAAAATGGGCACCTCTTAATGTGAGGGAAAGCACAATAGTGCAGAACACAGGTCTTGTGCTATTCCTTTAGCACAATTATGGAAAACTTACCTCTATCAAGTACCCACAGCATAGTGGTCTGTGATTTCAAAACACGTGACTTCATGATCTGGATACTCCCTTTCAATCTTGCGTTAATTTTGATGCAAGCATTTTGATACATAATGCATCATATGAGAATGCTGGCAAGTATCCTTGTTTCTTCTGTTTACATAGCTACAATCCCTGCTGTTTAGTAATTGAGCCAAAACAGGTGAAAGATCACAAGTGCAAGGCACAGACACACAATCAGTTTGTTTTTAGCAGTTGTTGTTTACTGTTTTCTAAGGCATCTTCTATTGTCATCTGTCCTGGTGGTACAGAGAAAAAGGGCTTAAATTAACTTCTATACAGAAGTTTGCCACAAGATACAAGAGTCAGTTCTCCCGGAGAAATCACAGAGCCTCTGTGAATTACAAAGTCTGTTACAAGAAGAAACACTTCTTCCTCACCTCTTTTTTTGCATGACAGCTGTCTTGTACACAAACGCCATCATTATAGAATGTGTTGGTTGAGACAGATATGTAAAAAGGCAAATTTTATTCTCATGAGTCTAATCTTGAGAACCTGGCCTCACTGTTTTGGGTGCCATGAACAACAGATACCCACAAGTTTTATACGTCTATTAACATTTTTACCTTGTGGGAAAAAAACCAATGAAATAAAATGTTGCTCTTCATTAACCTTCAAAAACATGGAAAGAGTTGCTCAAAACAGAAAATAACCCAATGTACCAAAACACACAGGTGGAAAATTTTGAATGACGCTACTTGTCTTGAATGTCTCATTATGGTCATTCCAGGGTCTAATAGCACTGCAGAAAGCCAGCATCCTCTGGACTAGAATGAGTGTTTTTTCTCTTTTCTGCCATGGTGCAAGGGCATGAGTAGCTGATGTTCTGTCCAAAATCCAGGTGCACTTTGAAGGTGAGTCCCTTAGAGGGTGGCACATCCTGGGAGTCTGACAATTTGAAGGTGGTGAGGAGTTTCAGGGTAGATGGATGGGATGTTTGTTTTTGTCCACTTCTGAAGTCCCACTTTGCTTGCTACACCAGCAGTTACACCGTGCATTTAAAGTTTTAAATTGCCCTTCTGTTACTCATACCTACCTCCTCTGACAACCACATTAGCAGAGACATCCTTCTGTAGACAGACAACACTACAAAGAATAATGCCTATTGATGTACAGGTAGTAAGAAAGTTTAAATAAATCAACTGAGAAAGAATATGTTAATAAAGCAGGCTACTAATACCAGAGCGCTTGTGCTTCTTGTCAGCTACACTCAAGTACCTTTTAAAAATGCTTGAAGTATACATTTAGTATTTCACCTCACCTCTAATAATTCATGTTCATTGCTTACTTTGATAAATATTTGCATTAGCAGATTTGATCGTAGGCACTGGCATTCAGGAATGTCAGAACAGAACACAGTTAAAGTGTATGTAAGAACTCTCAACAAGAAAAAGAGAAAACTCCATCCTGGGAGACTGAAAAGATGCTGTTCTCCATAGGAGCACAGCCTGTCTGGCAAGTCAGCTAGCCTTCACAAGGACCAAGTGCCTTTTGCCACTGCAATAAGGACTGATCTACCTGATTTGGAAGTAGGTATGACAAACCTAAAAGGGAGTCACAGTTAACCCTCTGCAGCTGTGAAAACTGGGTGGCATGTGGCCTTGAAGCCAACAGCACACATCCAGTGCAAGAGTAAACGCAGGGGAGGATGTCCTTCTTGGATTATTTTTCCAAGTTCAGGATTTCCAGGTGCACCCAATTCCAAAAGCTTGAAAAGGTCTGAAGTTCTTCCTTATCTGCTGGTTTCTCTTTCCTTCCACAAGAAATGTCATATTGACATTTGTTGTCAACAAGTTTGACAGTAGCTTGATGTCCAGTTTATACCACTGCTGCGACTTGCATGTATGAAGGGGATTTCTTGAACTATTTATGCATTTCACAGTGTCCTGTGCTTGTGGTGTCAAAGCCCACAGACAAGCTCAGAGTACATTCAGGTTACCTGATTTAGCTCACAACTCCGGCATTTGAACTTATAAGCATGAACCTTTAACTGCACACAAAGCCAAGTAGGCATCCAGCATCTTACACTCAAAGGAAACTAACAGCCTTCTTCCCAAATAATAATAATATGTAAGCAAAGGGCAGAAGGTGAGTATCCTAATAAACAGACCACAGCAAATAAAGGGAATCTGCATTTGACTGAAAGACCAGGATTAACATCAACCTAAACTAATCGTCATCAGCTAACATCGCTGCCAGCCTGCTATGAACAGCTCTTGATTTCCTACATGAACTATAATAGGCTTCTATCCTAACCTGACACTGTTGATGCTTCACAAAACAGTTTCCAGTCCACGCTGCCATGCAAATCTGACATGCCTTAGTTTTTTGAGACCTGGAGAAACAAGTTTTTCTTATTAATGAGTGCTTCAATCAGACTAGAAGAGACTTCAACATTATAGAAAATGTCACTTTCTTTTTTGTAATGTTTTTGATAAATTCACCCCATTCTCAGTCGTCATCCATTACAAACCAAAAGCTACTTCCGCCTCTGTTCTTGCAGAAAAACAACACAAGGAAGCATTCTTAGCATTCAGTGGAAAGTTACCACAGTTAAGGAGTGCAGTCACAAACTTTAAGACTTAGAGTCAGAATCTGGTGGAAAGTAGTGGGGGAGGAGGCTCTCAAAGAATTTTATCGGCTGCAGAATTGTGAGGCCAAAAAGCAGTCAAGAAATCATCTAGTGCCTATCATAGACCATAATGATTTTCTGGACTTTTCAGCAATTAGCTTGGCAGTTTAGTAAGAAAAATTGTGCCTTATTTGTATTTGGAACATGTTGAATTTCACCTTTGAATCACACGATCAGGCTATTGTTAGCGAGATGGTATCCATGACCACAATTTTCCAGCAGAGGTGGACTATAATCCATTCATTCCATAATCTGAGTGGTGATAACCAAAACACGAGTTCCTGAGGTTAATCAATATTTACACAGTGTTAGTCATTTATCTGCAAAGGCTTTAGAGTATGTTTCCTTAACAGTGGCACTTCAAAGGGGCCTAGTTAGGATAAGTCTCCCTTTTGCCAGGTACTAACACCTCTAGAGTGCTGGACTCTAGCACTAAAGAAGTAGCAAGGTTTTATCCTGCATGGTTTACAGAGTGGACAAGTCATGATCTGCAAGGTAGTTTGGTTTTGGTGGTGGTGGTGTTGGGGAGGGAGCATTTACAGTTACAGGAGGGAGCATTGCCATCTGGATGTGCTTGCTAGTCCCTACATTTTGCCAAACGTGGATAATGTGACTGCGTAGCTCGTAGTAGTGGAGGACTGCTTTTGTGCTCTCCCTTGGAAAGACAGAAAACTCAGAACACTTCAAGGGCTGGGACACCACTAAAGTGGAACAGAAAGACCTTCCTAGTGAGAAGCTTCTGAATCTAAATTTGCCTCACCATAAGAAGTATCTACCTGAAAGGTAAGGTAGGCCTTGTCTCACAAATGGGAAATGTGGTTTGCAGTGATGCACCCAGCACTGCTGCTAAAGACGCTGCCTTTGAAGTATCTAGGAGGGAATTGTTAAAATGGCATAAGACCAGTAAAGACTCACTTCACTACAGACATCCAGTAAGGATCACAGCCCAGTCTTGTTGGTTTACACAAGGTTGTCAGCTTTTTTCAAATGACAAACAGTCCTGTGAAGAAGGGAATATTACCATTCTGGAGGGAATAATACCCACCATCAATTACAGTAATAGTTTTATAGTCTCTGTTAGCTAAAACAATCACTTTTCTCCCCAATTTCCTTCAGCTTCCGATATATAAACCATGCATTCCAGAAGTAACAGCACCGAAAGCCCAACCAGACCAAAGCTGAGCCAGCCAAGGGCGAAAGACCACCACAAAGAAGAGGCTGGTTACAGTGGGAGAGGAAATGCACAAACACGGCAGAAAGAGAAGGACGATGTAGCCCAAGCCAGTACCATCCTGAGAAGCCCAAAGGCAGAGAAGAAACAAAAAAGTTCTGTCAAGAAAAGGGAGGATCTCTCTCGTGATGACTTGCTATTTCTTCTCAGTGTCCTCGAGGGTGAATTACAGGTAATGTATTGTCCTACTTTATATTCCAAACTAAAAGACACTCCACCCTCCATTCCCCCATCCACCATAACCATGTGCTGCTTTTATGTTAAGAAAACATCTTACCTAGTCTGGTACAGAACAAATATGAAATGCAAAGTACAAAAACACCCCAAAATTAGTGCTACTATAGCTATTATAGCTATCAGACAGGAAATACGATCTTTATACAAGTAACTCTCAAAGCAGAGAACTCACAAAACTTTCTAGTTGTGCTGCCCAGTTGGAAGTATCTTGAATACAAAGTATTTGTCACTGTAAAGCTGACAGGGAGAACATATTACAGACCTTTAAGATCTTTTACTTATTTCTTATCCCCATTCTCCTGTGAAGTCATGAGCTTTACTCTCTATGAAACAGTATGTGCCAGCTCACAAGAAGTAACTCATTCAACAGTATTCTAACACCTTTTGCTAGAAAAATCCAAATAGCCATTTTATTTCCCATAATACAAAGCAGAAGTGTTACATGCCACTTAGCCCACAAGTTACTGGATTTTGTAGAAGTGAGCATTTTTCTACCTAGAAAAGGAACCAACTGTCAAGTAGTAAATGATGCCTAACCTGGTCAAACGTAATTTCAGGAAGTGGGAACCAGATTTCCAGTGAGCAGGGAAAATATTTCTGTGGCAGGCTTATTGCACAGAAGCAGTGACTTTAAAACTGCTCACAGGCAAAGGAAAAAGCAAGCTGGCCAAAGTGGCCTATGTGGGTATAGCCCATGGTGTGAGAGTTTATTACCTAGACAGTACCTGGGTACTTCTATTCTTAACATACGTGTGTATGTTTATATAATAACACCAACATGCTTAACAGAACACACATGTGATGTGAATATTTAATAACTGCACCAATCTTTGAGGGTAGATCCAAGGGAAACTTCTACAGATTGTTTCGTTATGCAAACAGAACAATTTCCATGTTTGCAAAACATTTCTCTCTTGCCCACTTGGCCTTTCTTAATTTAGGTTAAAATTCAGATGTCACACATTTTTATATATTTATTTATATTATACACACACTGTTCATTACATTTGCATCATATAAATATATAAGTGTATATATATACACACACACTTCAATTATTAAGGTTTAAAACTGGAATAGAGTGAAATGAGAAACTGGAAAACAATGAGCCTGACATGAACATTTTAAATCATGTCTGAAATTCAAAAGGAAGCAGCATTATGAATGAAAAAGATGAGAAGTCATCTTTTATCCCTTATTTTCCACCTCTTATAATGCCAAGTCACATTGCTGAAGATCAGCTGTCAATCCAACCATAACTAAATTCTCTAATTTAGATGCCCTTTCCAAATTCCAGAACATTCAATATGCACAAAGATCACTCTTCTATTTTTTTTCTGCAATGCTAAGGATTAGAAATAGACTATTTCATATTTTAAAATTTGCTGAAACACTCATAAATAGGGATACAGAAGTCTTCCAGCCAAAAGGTGTCAAACTAAAAGTGTTGTCCTCCCCGATACATCCTTCTCTCTGATTTCCTTCCTTCCTATTCTACCCTTTTAGGATCAGCACATACTTGTTTTTAACTGAGATGATTGCAGGCAATGGATGTTTGAGACAGTTCATGTAGTTGCATCACTGCAGTGGAGGCAGGGGGGCAACCTCCACTACCAAAGGATGCAGGGTGGGAGGAAAAAAACCCAGATGGACACGTCTGTAGTGGGTTTAAACTACAGAAGCCATCTGCACCCAAAACGTACAGAATGTACAACACTTTCAGGCTTCAAGAAGCATCCTACCATCCCGCACTAACAAGTCCATTTCTAAAACCACAAGCCAAACTTTGCCCTGAAATTTTGTCTTGTGAATGCTACACATTGGTCCAGAAACAGCAAAACGATCTAATCATTAAAGAAGTAACTTAAGCTTTGATGAAGGGTCTGAAGATCTTGGAGTTATGTTGAACTAATAAAATCCAAAGACCAGTACTTCCCTCATGCTTTTCAGCTGTCTTCACATTACTGACTGTTTTGGAGCACTTCACATACACAGTGTTATTTTAGAAGTTCTTCAGTTTTCTTAAAATCAAAAGCAGAGAGCTAACCTGTAAATACATATATACAGTTTAACAAGATAAAGCCTTACTTTGTGTTTCTGCAGGCTCAAGATGAAGTTATAGGAGTACTTAAGGCAGAAAAAATTGACTTAGCTTTGCTCGAAGCACAATACGGCTTTGTTACTCCCAAGAAGGTGTTAGAGGCACTCCAGCGAGATGCTATTCAAACAAGGGCTGAGCAATGGCAAGAAGATATCTATGAAAAGCCTATGGGAGAGGTAAGAACAAGTAATTGATATTTAACCATAGTTCCCAACAAATTCAACAGAAAATCTCTCACCCGCTTCTGGGGAAGGAGGCAAATGAGCTCTAAATCTGGAATGGAACATGAGTGTAAGTGAGAGCAGAACAAAGTCCAGGGTCCAGCTGGGACCCGAATCTAATGATCCTCACTTATACTGCAGACTGGGGGCTTTACACATTGACAGACATGATTTTGTCTAATTCAAACCATCTTCTTTTTCTTCTTCCCTTTCTGTTACCCACATTCTCAGCCCGTACAAGCAGAAGCCTCCCCAGTCCCCACTTATCTCATGGAATCCATCTTACCAGTGGCTGCAGGGGCCCATCCAGCAGTAATCACACAGCTGTCCACCTCTGCATATCCCTGCTCCCATTAATTTGGGGGCAGTCATGGGATACCTGCTTGGTCTGCCTGGTTACTATAATGAGCTGGCATTACAAACTTCATCCAGGCAGAAATCTAATATTCTCATGTTATACCTAAGTAACCTTTAGCTTAATTACCCTGCAGCAGCAGCTGCCATACTTTCTGAACAATGTTATCTGATTCCTTTCTGCCCTGCAATGCAAATCACTGGATATTAAAGCACCTTCATATCAGAATGTGGTATTTTATTCCAGGTAGTTGTCTCCAACTCAGATAAACATTTTTTAACATACTGCTCAGTATAGATAAACATCACAAAATAAAAGCAGAAATTATGAATAAAATTCTCCAACCAAGTTTTCTGAACAGAAAAGTATCTAAGGACACAGAGATCACTCCAGACAAAATTATGTCAAGGAAAAGGTCAACTCTCATTTCAGAAGCTCAAAGGTTAAAATCTCTGCATAAAATCTGAAACAGAAAAAGTTCATCTGTGAAGGTTACTTTATTTTAGAACATTGTGGTATTATGTCACAGAAACTTTGAGCACAAATGGAAATGATTTGAGGAGAAGTCCAAAACAGTTTGAAAACATAAGCTCAGTCTGTTACTTTACGTAAGTTTATACATGTTTTTTCCTTCTTATGCTTAATGGAAGAGAAATAATTTCTAGCACCACTGGATTTCGCCATTTCAAAAGGCAAAGGTAAACATACTGAGAGCAACTGAAAGGGTAGAAGGACCACTGCCACTTCTTGGTCTTGGTAAACCAAAAGATGCTCTAACAGGCAGGCATTCCACAATTTCAGTTTCAAAATCCCCCTGAATTATGTCAGAGATCCATGTAG
>VYXC01012426.1:1049828-1089459 GCA_013397175.1 Platysteira castanea | reverse complement strand
TTTTTTTTTTTTTTTTTTTGTATTTTTAAAACGCATATAAAGAGTGAAGGAGAGGTAGAACCAGCCACAAAGTCTGGGAACAGACCATTTAAATTCCCCCTTTGCAACCAGGACAATCTACCTTCATATCTGCATGTGCATCTCACCCTGGACAGCTTTGCCTTGTAGCTCTGAACACAGAGAATCTTCCCAAAACTCAAGTGAAATTACCATGAATTTCAGAAGGCAACTGTAACATTTCCAGTCCTTTACCATTCTCTCACAATTCTCTTACCTATTCTAAACTTAAAATTTATTGGCAAATGTGATGAAGAATGTAGTGGGAAAATTTGGTGACTGGACAACTTTACTCATTGGGAATAGGATTCATAGGTGAAGAAATGTAGCAAATTAGAAAGCAGCATTAATACATCTTCCTTTGCAAAACCTATGAGAAGTGTAACAGACCAAAACCATTTCTTCTTCTAGTAAATGCAGAATAATAATATAAGAATAATTTTCCCTGTTTCGAAAATAAACAATCTTTTTTTAAAGGAATCAGAAAAACATCAGAGATGGTAATGTAGGAAAAGAGAGATAAAGATGAACATATTGCAGAATTTGTGGTGTCTTTTTCTCTTCTCTTCATGACATCAAAAAGCAGATTCGGGTTTCTAACTCTCCCCCCCATAATGCAGCCAAAGAAAAAAAAAATCATGTGCCTCACTGTTCAAAATAGGATGAAGATCCTACCACTTTGAGAACTCCTCTAAAAGTAGTGAAACGAGAGGAAAGCCTGTATTTTGCATCCATCAAGGATAATTAAAAGCTTAATCCATTTTGTAAATCCCATTGCCAATCATCTTGGGGAAAGATGCATCCTCACCAGTCTTTTAACAAAGTCTATCTGATTTTGTCCTCACAACATCCTGTAAGCGTTGGTCAAAACTTTCCAAGGACCACAGCTGTAGGGCACCGACAAGTCAGTCACGGGAAGAGACTGAAACAACAGCACTGACAAGGTGGCATTCAGCAGAAGACCACTAACGTATTTGCATGGAAATTTGGCTCAGCGAGGGTTGAAAAAAGCAAGGGAAGAAGTGCTCCCATAATCTCTGGTAATCCTAAACTCAGGATTATACATTCATAAACAAAGACCGTGAGGAGATTATTAACAGGAATAATATTACACTAAACTTTGGATAAAAAATGTAACTGCCCTGGATTTTATTCTGGCACACCACCAACCACAAAACAATCTAAAAAGAGAAAGATTAAGAGTTCAGTTCTGATGTAATGGATATGAGACACACCATCCTAGTTTGACTTCATTCAAGAGTTAGTGGTAAAATGTAGTTAAACTATTAAATTCATGTGAATTTTTAGCTTGCTGAACTATTCACAGTTACGTAAGCCTATGCCTCTGATTTTCCATTGTATAGTACAGTGTGTTCAAGTATTAATTCTAGCAAAAAGCCCATACGGTTAGCAAGAACAAAACAACAAATCACTTAATTAAGATTTTATCACTTTAATTTTCAACAGAAGACATTTATACTGCTGTTTATTAGTCTTCTGTGGTTTTTAGCTAAGAACTGTGTAGGCTGATTAAACTTGTGTGCATACATATAAATGGATATTTCTGCATGGGCAGATCTAGCACTTGGCCAGTGTAATCCGAGGAACCCGGGGCTGTTGGAGACGCTTCTGTGTGGGGATCTCACACTAGCAGGGGTTCCACACAACGTCTCTCTCTTCTCTGCTGGATACATGGGAGTCAGCCACAAGATCTCACATGGAAAATGCAAGGTCAAATTTGCTCCCCAGGGAGGTGCCCTTATCTTGCAAAGGGACATATTTTCTCAACCACACGGAAGTGCAGCAACCCAGTACCAGGCTCTGCTCTGTGTGGTCGTGCAGGGAGGGAAAGGTGTGCTGCACAGGGACACACAAGTGTCACAAGGCCAAATGCCCATTCGCATTACACATCTCACATGCAGATCTCAAGTGTGTGCATTAATTGTGATGTAGGATTTGCTGTCTCTCTAATTCTCTCCTCTATGACCCATCTGTACCAGGAGACAGTCCCAGCACTTCTTCCCTTCCTTCCTGAGCTCACACTCTCCACCTTGTTCCCAGCCACAACAGCCAAATGCTCATAGTGGAACTGATTTGGCAGCATGCTTAAAAGAAAATAGAAATGCATCTTCTAGTCCCAGCAACAGGAGTAGACTGCAACATGCAAACTGCTTTAATACAGCAGCTGATTCACTTTTCTCTTACCCTTTCATGTGAGCAGGTCTCCCCAAGACACTACTGTTCTTTTTTCCATTTAAAATTCTTTGTCCCAGCTCCCTGCCTTGAATACACACCTCACCCATCCCCAACACCACCTTGTAATCCAAACTGTTGTAATCTCAACAGTGACAAATGTTTACTACTGGGAAGACTACTGGGAAGTAGTATGGTATGGAGAGCTGCAAAACAAAAACCTGGAATTACTATCTTTTTTTCTTTCACACATGCTGCTTGGATTACTGCTTGAATTAACCTCTTGTAGCCATTCAGCAAATATTCCAGAGCACACAAAATATACAGAATGTATAAAACCCTGCTGACAGGTCCCACATCCTTTACACCAAACAGTGCAGGAGCAGGACTATTTTATACTTGCTTGGTTAATGTTGCTTGGCTGATGACTAACCCTCACCTCAATCAAGCATTTACATGTTTGGAACCAGGATCGTCTGATTTATGATCAGCTCGCAGCCAGAAATGTCAGTGCTTTCTTATGACACCAATTTACATATCCCCTCAGATTTTTACATATACTTTCAAAGTGGTGGTCCAATCCACATAAAGGAATACCTTTACTTTCTTAACCCCATCCATGGAGACTGCCTGCTGAAAGAAACTCTAAGTTCACACCTTTGCCTTCTTCCCACCTGACCTCACACTGAGGGCTGAGACCAGCAGGCACTCGTGCAAAGCCAATGCCCAATTCATATCAATTTAAGCAAAACAGGGCCATAGTTGCAAGCAGCACTGCATCAGAACTTCTTCAAAAATCAGAGGGCAGGTTGCTTTTTGAGAACAGTGTGTATTCAACTGACAATATCATCTTCAAAAAAAAAGGATTAGAAACTTAGGTGATGGCACCTTATGCATCTGCAATAGCTGTTCCAAAGCCCCCTCTGAAATCTTGGGGGGTGGGGTGGGCAGAAGGTAGGTAAGATATCTTTCTGGTAAGTTAGATGCTAAACAAAAGACTGTCATTTTTAAAATTTCCACTTCTGGTAAAATAAGGGAGAGTGTGAAGAAATCAAATAAGGGAGAGTGTGAAGAAATCAAAAAGGACAGTTTTCTTCAACCTGACCTTTTAAGGCAATCCCGTTTTCAACTGCTTTAAAAGATATAGAAAGCACAGCCAAAAGATTCCTGTATAAGGCGACTCTTGCTTACTAAGAGAGACTGCATATGCAAGGGTTTAGGTAAGAAATGTTTTTCCAGGAGAGGTCCTGCTTCAGGATCACGATTCCAGAAAGCAGTCACCTTGCTGGTGTAAAGCAAACAAATTATCAGTGAACAAGATATAAAAAAACCTTAATCTGCTGTAAGAGCACCACAAAACAGCACCAAAACAAATAATTACAGGTTTCTTCATATTTCTTGATCATGCATGAAAAAAACTCAGCTATGTTACAACAGAAAAGACTCTCTAATGCCATTAGTAGAAAGCGCAGGAAATTTTAAAATGGTCCACATTGGAATATTTTGGACTCAAACTATCTTCAAAGTCTTGACGATAGCTCCTTTTTCTTCATTCATAGCTGTGTCAACAAAAAGTTAACAATTATTTAGGAGAAACATAAGAGAATATATATAGCTTTAAAAGAAGCTGAGATAAGCAGGGGGAGACTTGGAAACCTATGCAGAAACTGATGATATCCTCACTCATTCAAGAAACTCATGTTTAG
Organism: Platysteira castanea; assembly: GCA_013397175.1. Taxonomy (NCBI): domain Eukaryota; kingdom Metazoa; phylum Chordata; class Aves; order Passeriformes; genus Platysteira; species Platysteira castanea. The sequence continues at coordinate 1,085,503 of VYXC01012426.1, read as the reverse complement.
GCATTCCAGCTCTCCCTGTCATCATTTCTACTGGCCAAACTGTGAATAAACATGAGGAAAAGATAATTAATCATACTCCCTGGAATTAAATTGTCCAAAAATAAGAAGTGGCCCTAAGAATCTGAAACCCCAGGGTTTCTTGTGGCACATAGAATTCCTTGTGGGGGAAACATCAGAGAATCAGAACCAGCTTTGCTTCCCACACTGTCCATTTGTGAATTCTTTCCTATTAATAGAGTGAAACACTACAATCAGATTGACCTACTAGAATAGACTGCGGTTAAAAGGAGGCACTGGGCTGTGAGCTCAAAATTTCTCTTTTCCAAAAAGGACACGAGGATTCCTACATTGACCTGATGAGGGAGGCAGTCTCTGAAGGGGAACAAGCAAGGAACAAAGTTGCTCACAAATACAGACCCTTCCCAGATTTTTTGATGGCTTTCAGTGGTCCTCTCTGAAACTTCAGTTGGATCAGTAATGCCCAAAGAGGAAAACCACTCATGGTTTCACACACACACTTGCACAACTCGGTCACTGAACTCAAAACTGTAACAGAATCCTTAGAATCACAGTTTTCTCTAAATGCGTGGAGGTTATTTTGTTCAACAGTGTAAGCCTAGTGAACACTTATGCCAATACCTCTGTGGTTTAGAAAAAGCAAAAATGATTGCCAAAAGCTAAAATAGATAACTTAAATTAAAGTATTACTATATGATAATATTTAGAAAAATTGAATATTTTTCACTGAAAGGGTGGTCAGGCATAGGAATGGGCTGCCCGGGGAGGTGGTGGAGTCACCATCCCTGAAAGTGTTCAGCAAATGACTGGGCATGGCACTTAGTGCTATGGTTTAGTTGGCATGATGGTGTTCGGTCAAAAATTTGACTCTATGATCTTGGAGGTCTTTTCCAACCTTAATGATTCTATGATTAGGAGTTAAGCAGAAATCCTTGAGGAAGGGAGGGGAATTTTATGCTCAAACTGTGCTATAAAGGTGCCATGTGAAAGACAAAGACCTCAACAACACGTGCAATTTAAGGAACATAACAGGAAATGCCACCATTAAAAAGAAATACTTCTAACTATTAAAAAATTTAGCACTTGCTTATTCCAGAAACCCAGAGCCATGCTCAGAGTAAGCACAAGGAGACAGGATTGTTTTGCACTCTTGGCACTACTGTGCATTTACTGTGAAACCAGAAAACTGCTTTTTGATCTACCTCTACCTTACAAAAACAATTTAATGCTCTTATTTCCTAGGCAGCTACAAGTGAGGCAGCTATTTCTATTCAACCAAAAGTCAGTCATCCACTGTGTGAAGCACTGGAGAATGCTTCTTCTGCCAAGACATCTGGTTCTCTACCACAGTGATCAATGAGAAAAGCACAACCCTGGGAACAGTAACTGTTAATTAGGAGCTGTTGAGGATCAGTCATGGCAGGAGGAGGAAAGGAAGGTGACTGAGGGTCCTGAAAAACAGGACCTTATTTTTCTAATTTGTTGGGATTACACTGACAGAATTAAATAACCCTTTCCAAACTGATACCAGACGACCTCGCTATTAGGCTTATTATATTAGTAAGCTGCTCTTAAAATTCTTTTATTAATGAAAGCCTGAGAAAGCAAAAGTTTCAAAATACTTCAGGAGTTTTTGCTTTTTTTTGCAGCTTGATAAAGTTGTAGAGAAACAGAAAGAAGTTCACAGAAGAATGCTGGAACAACTTCTAATGGTAGAAAAAGCACACAGACAGACACTGAATGAACTAGAGGAAGAGAAGAGAAAGCACAGCAAATACATGGAAAAAAGTGATGAGTTTACAAACTTGCTGGAACAAGAATGTGAAAGGTAAGGTCACCTCTTACCATAGTACTAAGAATTATGTACAATTTAGCATTACATCTAAGGATCTGTCTGCTTTCTTATTTTGCATCCACTAAAAATCAGAAATATTTGCAGAATTGTATTTTGAGAGTTCAACTGTGAAAACATAGCTAATGACTTCCAACGAACAATAATGCCTACATCGACATCAGCCAGCAAGGTAGGTGAAATGGTTGGCATTCTTCAGCACTGTTGCAGGATTCCAAGGATGTTACACTGCAAAGAATGCGGGGAGACACGCAGATGTATGAAATTATAACCAACCGGAAGCAGGTGAACCTTTCAGTGTGTTTTAGAGGCTTGGTACACACTACAGTATGTAAGGAACAGAATATGTCATCAGGCATGCAGCCTTTCATGACAGAAGAAAAAGACATGAGGAAAAGTAAGTGTTTGGACAGAACACAGAAATACAGAGAGAGAAAGCAAAGGCAGAGGATAATTTCCAGAAAACTTTGAAAGTAAGAATGATAAAGTTCTCATATCAGGGTTGGCATAAAACCCATAAATCCAGTTTATTTTTTAAGAGTAACCTAAAAGTGCCACAGCTTGTTTAAGCACAGTTTTACAGTTTCAATACCAATTCTCAGAAGAATTAAGAAGAATTTAATGTCATTCACTGTCTTTAAAAAAAGCCACTTTATACTGTGACTTCTCTGAATCTTCAATAAAACTGAACACATCCCAAGGAAAAAAAAATATCAAAGAATATTTCCTATTCCCTGTATAGCTAGCCCAGGAGATAGGAGAATATTGTCTCAGTTTCCTTTTGCTTAGGAACAGATGGAAATGTTTGGGTGTGAGAACGTCAAGCCTATTCTAAACTCACATTATGCATAGATAATTCTTCCTTTGCTTGGCCTGTGTAACATCATGTCCTACATATTCTGGCAGCGCTCACCCTGTGTGCTGCACCTCTCTCCTGCACATCTATCAAAGGCGGCACACACCGAGCACACAGCCAGATTTACGGCTCGCAGCTACAGAGGCTGCAGAAGAAAACGCTTTGCTTCTCAGGAAAATGCGTACAGACGCAGGCAAGCACAGGCACACAGAGAAAAGCACATACTAGGAACTGTTCTTGGGAATCCTCATCAATCAGGAACCAGACCCTGAGATCAAGGGAAGTTTTCAGCTCTGCTGTCTTCTTCTCAAAATCTGAGATGTTCATCTCTTAGAGGCAGAGCTAGACCACTCCACTTGCTGAGTGGCAAAATGTTACATTAGACAATGTGCTCACACTGTGAAAAGCTGCACAGAAGACTAAGCATTGGAGTAATTTGGTTTTTTTAAACAGGACAGACATGGGATTAAAACCCTCTTCCTTGTCCCTCCTCTATATCCCTCTATCCCTCCCCCTCTGCCTCACCTCTGTTCCCATTCCCAAAAAGACTGTAAAGCATTTAACCACTGTTGTCTGCTACATTTAGCCAAGATGCCTAGAAAATGGTGGGAAGAGGGGGAATACTGAGGTGCTTTAAGAGACCTTAGAGGATATAATAATAGATTTCAAATTAAGTCTCAACTTTTTTTTTTTACTTCTTTTTTTGAGGACGTATTTTATGTGGAAAACCTTAAGGGGGTGTGATGTCACTTGCTGAGCTGATTCCAAATTCTTTGCCAAGTAATGTCACCATCAAGATCTCCACACAGCTGCCTGCCGAAAAAAAAAAAAAAAAAAAAAGAAAAAGAAAGAAAGAAAAGAAAACCACAATAAAAAACCAGCAACCAAAAAAACACTCAGCAAGTTAAGACACAACTCTTCCTACATGAGCCTGCCTGATATGGCAAAGTGACCTTTTCTTCCACTTCAAAATCCTTACTCCAATTTACATTTTCTCAGGATGCAAATTTTGCATTTGGATTAAGAACAACTAGAACTCTAGAAGAAGTTTCACACATAAAGCAATTGCTTACCCCTAATACAAGTTAAAAAAGAAAAAAAAAAAGCAGGAAGTATTCACCAATTAACTTACTTTTTGCTTTCAGCCAGAAGCAATATCCTCTCCTATGTGATGGATATATAGCACTCCAAACAGTATATCAGATTCAAAGCAAAATCCCTGACTTTCAATTAGTCAAAGAAGTGCCTTGCTTTTATCAAAGAGCAAGACTACGGTACACGCTAAAGATATTCTTGGAGGATATAGAATGTACACAAGCCAAAGAAGGTACATGAATAATATGTGATTATGCAATCAAAAGGAAAAAAACTTAGATGTTATGAGACAATGATGCTGAGATTCTGAAAACTGCTTCTTGTGGCAAGAATAAACAAACTCTTAGATAGATCCAAGTCTTATAAACTGTTCTGGATATATTTTCAAATAAGGCAGAAAGAAAGCACTCCCTCTTTCTTGCCTATGTGCTCAGGAAGAACAGAACTGAAGAATTCTTAAATGAAAATTTTAGTGATGAATTTATCAGACGATCATATTTTACATAAACTAGACAACCTTCCTTCTCAAGGGCCTTTCTATTGCCTTATGCCCCTTCATCAATGACGTTTCTCATTGAAAGAGTTAATGTTTGGATTGTGCAAAATGTAAGAGTCTTCAACGAGTCAGTAAAAGCTCTTCACCTTAACCATTCAAGAATTGCTTTGACTTTAGAGTAAGGCAACAAGACTGTCCTCAGCAATTTTACATTGTCAGATTTGGGAGTTTAGGCTCATGACACGACACGTGAAAACTTTCTAGATATGAGAACCAGATTAGCATTCAGTGTTAACCCTTTAGGCATTTTAAGCATTTTTCTTATTGCCAGCCAAAAACTAATCCTCCACAGTCTTGCTGTAGTTCAGAGACAAAGACTGATCTTCAAACTGAACAGTCTCATTCCTTACAACAGACATTTATCAGCAAACAAAGAATAACACTAAGCTACTGTCATTGTATTTATTCATCTTCAGTCACCCTTTTAAAGCATGGAGCCACAAACAAGCCACAAGCCTGACACACCCCTAGCATATAAGGAAAAGTTCTGTGGAAAAAAGGAGGCCAGTGGACAACTAGATAGGTCTTTCGTGCACTTCAATATGAATCATTCTCTGTGTGTGGGCAGACCAGACAGGAACACCAAGACAAACAACCTGTGCATGGTAGTGTAGCAGACCAAGCCAACTAGAGTCCAGAAGGGAAAATTTGTTGTATTGTTGGAGTTTAAAGAAACAGCAGCACCAAAGTTCAGAGGAATGTAAAAAAAAAGAGTGAAAAGTCCAGAAGGTAGATACACAGACTACTAGGTGCACCTGAAGAACCATGCCATAAAAGCTACTGGCCTTGTTTATAAACTCTTGCATTTCACAGGGTTGGAAGATAGAGAGCAGGATTAAGGACTACAAAGATACTTACTTTAGATTCTAATGCAGAGTCCACTGTATCTTCCCTGACGATGTATGCATTTGTCCAAAATCACTTATCCACAGTCCATATTTTTGCAGCACAGTTAAATAATAAAACTTGTTGTTTTAGAAAACATTTTACAAGGGTAAAATATGAAACTAGGAGGTTTTCCAGATATGCATGCTCCTAGTTTGAAAACACATGCCATATGCATACAAGTATTTCTGTATTTACATAGTACTCTCCACCAAAAAAGCCCACAAAAAACCAACCAAACAAAAAACCCAAACAAACAAACAAACAAAAGAAACAAAAGAGCAAAATAATAAAATGTTTAGCACTTACACAGTCTTTTTCCACTGCAAATCTCAAGGAGCTTTAAATATTATCTAAGCACAGCTATTCCCCATTTTCCATTTACTGAAAGGAAACGAAGGTATGAAGGAAATAAATCAATCACAGGTACCTGAGGGTTAAACTGGATGAAAGGAAGAAATGTCCCAATGTATAGATGTGTTCCGTCTTCACACTTTCTACATCCTATACAGACTGTCAACTATACAAAGGGTAAAGCTTTATTACAAAGATACACCTGTTAATAAGTGAATGTTATTCAACAGGACGGGGGAAAAAAAAGGAGTTTGCTAATAAGCAATGTAAACATATTTTTAAAGGCAGTTATGATAAGTTTTGCACACAGAATTCAAATATTAGCACAAAACTCTGCAATTTGGTATAGAAGGAATTAATAAGATCCTAAGGTTAAGGATCATCTACTAATATGAGGGTCTTTTTCTATGAAACCTAATCTGCAGAAGTCTCACACCTGTAGTCTTTCTCATCTAATGAAACACCACAAAACACTGCTTTTTGCTGCAACTGGTGCCACCATCAATGTCAGTTAATACAACAACCTGTTGAGTGATACAGGTGGTCTCTGGAGGTCTCCAGCACAACCCGCTGAGCACAGGACTAACTTCACAGTCAGAGCAGGTTGCTCAGATCCTTGTCCAGCTGGTTACTGAAGATCCCCAAGCACCAGTGATTGTGCTGGCTGCCTGGGCTCCTGATGCAAACTCAGGCATCTTCACCAAAAGACCCATTCCCTCAGTTTCCTTGTAGGCATCATTCTGGTCTGGCTTCTGCCCCGTATTCAACCAAAACTGCTCTCAATAAAAGCTTAATAACATCTCTTCTGGTAAAGCTCTTAACTTAATCCATCTTCAGTTTCTCTGATAATTTGGCTGTCTTGGGCACAAATGAGCTTTCAGCACTTCCTTGCTATCTTACCCACACGGTTTCTGTGACTGCAGCTTGGGCTCGTTTCTCTGAGTGTTCCACACTGTACTCTGAGTCGGAAACTTACCACTGTCCACCTCCGCTGTGTTCGTTGCACTCCATAAGTCTTATTCTTTACGTCTTTTCTTTGTCCATTCACTCTCTGTGCCTCTCCTCACAGAAACTCAGTCAGGCATCATCTCTATGTTGATGACTCAAGTGTACTCTAGCCATCACCAAAACAACAAATCTCACCATACGAGCAACCTGTCATCATTCCCAGCTCCAAGAGAACAGAAGGGAATCAGTCTTCGGCCCTTGGCTTCATCCTTACAATTCTCCCACACCTCCATTTTTAAAACTGGGGTAACAAAGTCATACTGCTTGTCACTCAGGTTGTTGTACCTAGACACATTTTTACATGAGCCTTTCTACGTTTAAGTCTCATAAATTCTTGTTCATAGAACCTTCAAGAGAAATAAATATTAAAACCCAAAAGAACAGACAAACCAACCACACACACACGCATAAATAAGCCAAACATATCTTTCTGTACTTCCAAATAATTAAATCCTTTTCCAGGCCCTCATGTAAAAATACTTTTTGATCATTTCCAAATTAGCTATTTCAGCCTTCTCTGTATCTTCCCTGGATACACACTCAATACTGAATTAAGGCTATGTTTTTTCTCTTGTGTACCTTCACAATACACTCTTACCCTCTAATGCAATGTTATTACATGGACTAAACATCACACTAAAACTGTACTGAAATTAAATGACCTTACAAGACTGCTCAGGGTTTGAGTTGGTAAGAAAGGTAATTCCACGAACCTGAAAGCTCTAGGCAAAGTGTTTTGGGTTTATTTTAAAGTGTCGGATGAAACTAACTGCTACCCACAGCAGATCAGGTAAATAGTGCTTGAAATTCGGGACAGAGTATCAAGGAAAGAAGGAACCATCATAACTAAAAGGTCAAGTGTGTTAGTTGCCAGCATAACATTGCTATAGTTTAATTCAAACACATTTACACACTGGAATAATGATATTTTGTATGTCCAGCTCTGGAAAATTCAATATTCTGGAAGAGTGGATATAATTAATATTTGCTATTTGTCTTAATGAAGCCAATTAAATATTTTAAGAAGCAGGACCTTATCTCTACAGAGAGCTGCAGTAAAAATAAACACTGTCAGCTTATTTATTCTACACGTGTTACCAGCGGTTTTTAATTTCATGCACACTGAACTATTGTTGTAGATTGCATTGTACTCAAATGCAATCATTTCCTTTTAGCTTTCTGGCAATGAGTTATATGTATTACATATGCTGGAGACTATGTCTTGCAAGTTGTGAAATGGATGCCAGATCCGTGTACATTTGACCTTTTTCATGGGTATCTTGTGTTCTGTAGGTGAATAAGAAAGACCCACCACAAGCACAACATTAACATTCTTATTCTACATTACACTCCAATGGGACAGTCCCACTAATAACACCACTGAGGCACAAAGAGAGACTCGAGGAAGTGATGTACACAGTTTAATTACCTCATGATTGTATGCGGAAAACTATGTACTGTTGCACTGCATAACTTTGAGCAGATGTTGTGAAATCAAATCTTTGTCACAATTTAAGGATTTGAAGATGCTTACAACAGCCTTTGTGCATGATGGAAGACAAAAATACTTTATCTTAAAGCAAATAAATAGAATTTAGGGTTAAGATCCCAAAACTGTTAAACAAGGTCACATTATGTTTCTTCAATGCAAAAACTCAAGAATAAAAAAATAGAAAGAGGGCTTTCACCTCAGTGGTAATGTAACTGAGAAATTCTCTCTAGATCTGTGGTGCAATTCAAATTATTCCACCTACTGTCATTAGCAAGGAGATGTGAGATCTAGGTGATAAACATTTCTCATGCAAGTCCACTGACGCTGGTGGAATGACACAGACAAATAGACTCATATTTAGGGTTTTTTTAAATTCTGAGCATGTAAAATGTCTGTTTGCTGTTTTAGGCACACTATCACTATTAGCAACCAACGCTATCACTGCACCCTTGGAGGATGGGGAGGGCACAATGAACAACCTTAGCCAAAGGACATTCTCCTACACTGCTACCTTCTCTCCCCTCATGTGTGGGGAAAGAGATGCTCATTGTCTTCCCTGCAAAAAGACATAAATTCTGAAAGGGATGACTGTGGAAAGCCACCCTTGGTGGTAGCCCTGGTCAGCACTTTTAAGCCTCATGTCAGAACTCAAAGGGAAAGTTGACCTTTCTAATATGGCAAGTCTCAGCATATTTATGGCTCATGTAAATCAACACCTAAGCAGTGACCAGCATGGGCGATGAAGCACTGGCCAAATATGCTCATGGGGAGGCACTGCCCTCAGTAATGGGGCACTCACTCCAGTCACTAATTTACATTTCCAAATAAGACTGAGTGCACCGCTCTGTATGTGGCACATCATAACAAGTCTAATCATAAGCAACAATAGAAGCAGATGACTGTACCAAGACCTGTGACCAAAAAAAGACAGGGTGCACTTCTGATTCATTGCAGGGTGGGGCTGTGAGAGAGGGAGAAATTGGCACAGGATTTTGTAACTGCAACTTTGAAAAGCAAACACACAATATCAGAGAGACAGAAAAATCCCTAAATTGTTCTCCAAGACAGAAAACTTGACCCTATCATAATTCTCAAAAAAAACCCCATTGCTATGGGAAAAGATGTACTTCTGTTTGCATGTGGAGGAGGAGAAATCTCAATGAAGTTAAGATCTTTCTCGTGGCAGAAAAATTTAAGTGACTTACATGTGCTATAATTAGTTTCGTATCTTAAAAACTGGCAGGAGAAAATGGCCATGAGAACTTAGAATGCAGGTCACACATCAGTTACCAAGACTTGTGATCTAAACTCAACCAAGTTTCCCATGGCATGCTGTGAGCGTTTATACCCAGCTAGAAAACCTCTGAGCATTATATACACGAGAGAACCACGCATGGGAGACTGTAGCAATTTAAGAAAAATGTCTCAGCCTCAGTCTCTGTGCCGAGACAGTATTTTTAAACAGAGAACAAATAAAAAGATCAGGAGCACGAAATCTGTTAAGAACAGAGATTACTTGAAAAAATTGTTAAAAATAAACACCAAAATCTTCTCACATGGTAATTTTGATTTTCACATAAGTACATTATTTTGTTTCTTGAGCCTGAATGCACATTTTAGAGCCTTTCAGAAAAACACCAGACATTGGGATAAGGTAACATGACCTATTTAGAATCTGAAGATCAGGAGTGTGAATGCATTGAAAAAATATGTTCAATGTTTGAACCTTTCTATTAAGAAGATTGGAAAAAAGCCACAGAAATTATCTAAAAGTTGGGAGAGGACATATGACCCCTGGTTTTTAAAATTTGTCATTCAGACTCATGTATGTTTCAGTGTGTGTAATGAGAAGGCACAGGTCGGGTGGATGGCTCAGAGTAGCAAATGGGAGTAGATAGAAGAAAAACGACTGGACCATCTAGTCTCTCCCTTGCAGCAGAGGGTTGTTCTCCAAACGCAGTGTCGACAATTTTACTTCTCATTTCAGATGTCCAAAATACAGAAAGGTCTCAATCCCTCTAGAAATGTTCTATAAAAGCTGCATTGTCATAAACAAAATTATACCTTTCTATTCATTCAATAATTCATTCTCTTTAACAGCTCAATACAGTACTTCCTCTACTGAAGGATATTAAATACTTGGCTGAGACTGGAAAGGAACCTTAAGGCACCCTTTTTGGTAACAGAGAGATCCCTGGCAGATAAAATCCCTAGGAGAAGAGTTTGAGGCTCTGCTCCTCAAACGTCCTCTCAAGGTCTGCTGCTTCAGGATAATTCTGAATGGAGAAATGCCCACTCCCCTTCTGTGGTAGGTCTCAGCGGCACATCCCTTGGGATAAAATCTTACACAATAGTCCCTGTGAGGCATGATTTGAAGGAACTCCAAAGACTGAGCAGGCAGAGAATTAACCAGTCCCTTCATGCTCCCACGGAAAAGTTTATGCTGGGAAACATGGCTGGTAAAAACTGAAGCTTGTTCAGACATTCTGACAAGGGAGAGCTCCAGCACTAAAGGCTCTCAAACCATAGCTTGATCATCAACAGCAACAAGCACATAAAAGATCCAAACCCAAGAGTTGCGATGACTACTGAGAGATGTCAGGGGAAGTATTCTGCCATCGAAAACTTTTATTCCTCTCTCCTACCCAAAATAGGAGATTAAAAGTCCAAAAGGGACACTAACACTGAAATGACTCAGTTAAGTGAGTTAGGTCTGCCAGATTTGGCCTAGCATCAGTTACCTTCTCCCAGACTCTGCCTTTGAGTTGGAGAAGGGAAACTCACTGAATCCAGAAACATGGTTGTTTCCAAATGTGAGCTTGATGAGATTGCACAGGTGTGCTCTCATTCTCTGACCAAGATCCCCTGAGCATCTCCAGCAGAGACAGCATCCAAGTTAAGGCATGGCAAAAGCACATCCCTAAAGCTGCTCCTTGCCTTATTTACTGCCTTGCCAGTACCTTTCAAGTCACACGTTTTGCTTGAAATTGCAAGAGCTGATTAAAAACCTGGAACTTAAAATAGAGCTCTTCACTTTTAAAATCAGTCAAGGTCTCGGCTTTTATATGCTGCTGGGAAATTCTTTAGCCTCAGCACTTTGATTCACAGCATCTTCAAGTCACTGGTGAAAGACACGTGCCCCATAAACATTATCAGGTACTAACAGGTACTAAACCCTGTTTTTCTTGAACTACCCTTCCATTTCAGTAAACCATAATTGTTACCATCTCACTTGCACGTCCTTACACACTATGCTCCTCCTCACAGCCTGAACAAAACCGGATAACCTTGTGGAAAAGGAAATAATTCCTAGCAGAAATGGAGACCATGCACCCTCCTCTCCCTTCACTCTGATCTGTTTGCTAAAAATGTCAGGGTTATCAGGAAATTTTGAGCATTGTAGACCTTATTCTGACGTATAAATTTACGACTATTAAGATGACTTCTAGGAATGTTCAGATTCTACAATTTGCGTTTAAGTCATCAGGAAATTGGGACATCATTTATTAAATGTTTAGACAATATTTCACATATTTCTCATTTCAAAATCTCATTTGCATACAATTGAGGAACTGAAAAGCAAGACCCACTCCCTGAAATCCTAAAATTCTCCCTTTTTTTCAACAGTCTTGCCAGCTAAACTCTGGATGTCTTTGTTTTCTGTCAGACACGAGCATGAATCAGTCTGTCCCTAACTGGCTTTCTAAAAGGGAAATTGAGAAGTTTGATGACATATTTGGATAAACGCACCCACTGGATAAAGTTACTTAACTTTTTATATCTCTAAGTTTGCCATAAACCTCCAAAATCCTCATAGGCTAGATTTAAGTATATATAGCCAATAAAAACCATAGGTTATAAATAAAGTTAATGGAAACCACTCTATTAAAGCTCCAAGGACCTTGTAAACATGCTTATCAAAGCTTCACCACGTAATACAGCACCACATACATAAATTCATGTTATTAATTGCTAGTCATCCACAACTCTTATTGAAATATCAACCGTATATAGATTATCTTTGGTTCAGAACCCAGTTTTATCTTGATCTGTGAACACAATGTAGCAGCCAACGCTGTAGCTCTGACTGAAGAAGCAGTGAATAAATTCTGAGTTTACACAGTTCAGTTCTCTTGAAAAGACAATGAAAACTACTGTGATCATCTGCATGTGCTTTAGGTCTCCCTAAGTGTACCATTTGGCCTAGAAATAAAGGATGATTGAAATATACAGAACTGAACGTACAGAAGGGCACAAATGCTGAGCTGATTTAGCTTCCTAAGCCCTGAGTTTACCAGAGGGTAAGGAGGTTTGTAATACCACTTTGGAATGCAGTATTTCTTGCACTAGCAAATATCCAACAGCACAGCATGTAAATCAATAGTTTTATCAAAGGAATGTATCTTACAGATTCAAGATCCTGATCTCTGTGAATTCCCATCTTCTATAGCTCTGTATTAACTTCAGATGCAAAGTGAGAGAAGTAGGCATTCCAATACAAAGAAAGAAAAGAAGGCGTTCCAAACAGAGCTTTTACTAGTTGCCTAGCATAAAACGTTCATTTTATATGAATTATATATCAGCCTGTTTTCCACATAGGCTTATAACTATTATCAAATTTTAAGATTAGTTTGGTCTAAATTTCTTGTCTGCAACTAATCTTAAAATTCAGCTAATTCCATATAATATCAGATTTCATTACCAGCATTTCATTAAAGTGTGTAGTTTACCGTTATGTGTGCAAAGATCTGAGTCTCAAAACAGTACACACAACCTTGCCCTTGGGTATTCTGATTACTAAATGCAAAGACAGGTGGTTTTATGATACACAGCAGATATCCAGAGAATTTCTCTGAGAAAACTGAGAAGGAGCTGTTCATGATAAAAATAACACCATATAAAAGAATTTTCAAAGTGCTAGGAGAAAAAAAAATAGCTTTTTAGCCACCTGACAACAAGACTGTCTCCATGGCTACATCTTTGAAATAGTTTTAGTACCAAAGCACAGTTCTGGCATTACAGTCATATATCATAAAGCAGTTGAGAAAATGATGCAGAAAGAGTTCAGTTTTATTAGACCGTGGAAGACTTTTGGAATAGGATGCACAACTTTACCTAAAACGAAACAAAAACAGGCTACTGGTATCTAAGCCTAAAATTAAGATGAAGACTATTTAAACTTAACAGAAAGTTGGCAGGTGCAGATGCAAGCACAGTTCAGGATGACACACCAATTAGGGATGCAATCATTAAAACCCTGTATTCTTAGAAATAAAGCATTTAAGTAGCTAATGAAGGTTAACAGGAAATAGCAAAGCTCTGTCTAACCAAATGGCATTTCAAAGAAGCAGAATTTTAAAAAACCGCCAACTACAAACCAAACAGCCAAAGAACAAGGGTGCAATGACTCCTACACAATTTAGAGAATCCAACATAAAAATTAATCTGTCCAGTTGCAAACATGGCCATGGATAGAATGTGATTTTATACTTCTAAAACTATGTGAGAAGAACATCCAGAGAAATATGATTACACTATTGAAAAGTATTTAAATCAGAATTACATAACAGATTATACTGATCTAGGAGCTGTACAGCCACAACAAAAAAAAGAAAAGCAGAAAAGTGGAGCAAAACAAGAGAAATGTATTTAACTGTGTGCACACCCAGACTTTCTGTGAGTTCAAGTACATATATAAACAGAATAATATAAATGCTAGACTACTGATCATCAATCCAAAATAATGACAAGGGCTGAAATCAGAATCTGGAGACCTTTCTCCTCTGAACAATGAAGTATGAAATTAATTTGGTTCATTTGTCACACCCTCTTTTTTATTTCTATTTGTCCCTGACTGACAGCATCGGATTCCAATGTTTTGGAAGTCAAGGAGGTTTTCACATTAGACTCTTTATGGAGAAAGAGTCTGTGAAGCCATCTGACCCCAAATAACAGTTCTACTAGCAAGTAGAAAAAGCTTTACATCAAATTTGTACAACACAGAGCAACAAGTTTACTACTACTTTACCAAGGACTAAATGGTGTTTAAGTATTCTGAAAGAACTTGCGTGAGAAACTGATGAACTATTTTAGAGCTGACTGGGAAATGGGAGGCAGCACTAGTTTTTAACAAGAGAAGAAACTATAGCAAAGAACAGAACTGGCATTTATCTGGTGAACACAGAAATCTCCAGCCAGTTGAGGGGAAAGCATGTGCCAAGTCTGTTCTCCTTCCCCACCTGTCCTCAGGTAATGCTTTGCTGTTTTATCCTGTCAATCCTGGTATCTGAACTGAAGCAAGACTAACTGAGCTTAGAGCAGTTCATTTACCCCTCTCCCAGCATGGATATGTTTCTCTTTAATGTGCATAAAAAACCCCTTGAGGGTTTAACTATTTACATACAATTGTTTGAAACAGATATTTACAAAAGTCAATTTTTAACTGGGTTTCCCAGCCTGTGCACCTATCCATCATCACCCCATTTTTTCATCCCTAAGCTAATTTCAACTAAAATGCAAGAAAGAATCAAACACTTCTGAATTATTCAGTATCTACTGGGCTCTTGAAAACAGGTATCTTCTAGTGTCCAGGATATTAAGCAAGAGTGCAGTTTGACCCTGATAAGACTACGCTGCAGAAAACCTTTGTGTTCCTCCCAACAGGGTGGAAAGCCTTGTAGCTTGTACATTACTGGACAATAAAACAAATCCAGTCACAAGCTAAACTTCCACAACTCATTATGTTTCACTATACAAACAGTCAGATTTTTTCCACAGCAAATAATGCTACCTATCCTTACTGCACCCAAATAAAGAAGCAATATCAGAAGTTTGATTTGCCATTACAAAAGCTGAATATTTGGATAGCTGTAGAATATCACAACCTTCACTTTTTCCTTCTTTTCTTTCTAAAAGTCAAAGAATAAGATCATAGGAACCCATGCATAAGTCTCTTGAAAATATCTGTAATGAAATATTTAGTCAAATTTTAAAGAAATAAGTACTAGCATGTGGCGTCATAGTTTCAAAAGAGGTCAGGCATGCAGCCTTCATCCTCCTAGAGAGCCGCAGCCAGACTTCCCCATGAAATAAGGCATGCAGCAGTTCATAAAAATAATGGGGAGAGGAATAAAGATGCTGAGCTCATGGGAACAGTTAGGCTTTTAAAAATTATTCCCAATAAAGTACAGCTCTCCTACCTCCAAGAAGAAAGGGAGAGGTTGTTTGTTTTAAAAAGAAGAATACTAAAAATAGCTTCAATTACATTTATCTCAAAAAATGCTGGAGAGAACTTATCACAAGTCCTCTTCAAATGAAGGCACACAAATAAAAGAGCAATTAGATAAAATGTTTATGATGAATATTTAAGACATTGAAATATCTTCAAGAATTAGGACACAGAATTATTTGGATCTGAACACAAGATGACACTAAGACCAGGAATGCAGAAAAAATCTGTCCTGAACAATTTCAACACCATTCCACTTCCTTGTAGCATCCAGACCTCTACCTTAATTATTTAAGAAACTTCTCATGTTATTTTGTTTGTTCAGCTGTTATAATTGCAGTGGGAAAGAAAAAGCTGATGATTTGCTGTATTACACTCAAGAAGTCCTTCCTTATTTGACACAAACTCCTCACTTTCCTGCATAAAATGGAATGATGACGCTGTAAGGCATTACAGGTGCCAAGCCTTACTCACTGTCGTTGCATTCAGAACAAACACATAAAACAAGAGAGTACAAACAACTACATGTTAGAGGAATTTGTAAATACTTCATACAGTACATACTAAGCAGACACTCATATGCAAGTTTTGTGCATTGGTTCCTTGGGTTTTTTTATGTGTTTATTCTATTTGATCCATCTGTTCTCAGATACTTCAGTCCTTAGTATTAAAATAATTCAATTTAATTTCGTTGTCTGTTCTTGTTATCAGTTGTATAAAGAGTACATATTTTTGCAGTCATTATGGCAAAACATGTAGTTTTGGTTGCAGCTCAAAAAGAATCCCAACCTTCACTTCCCATTCAGATTATGTTTCTGTTTCTCCATTCCTACACGAGGTATCCAGATGATCTTATGACAGGTATATCACAGCACTTTCTAGTGAGCCTAACGTGGAGCAAGTTCCGTCCTCCTACTGTTCATGTCCCCTCCTCTGCTTTTCACTAAGTAGCTCTAAGTTATGTTCAGAAAGGAAAGATAAACTGTTCCATGTTTGGTATTAAAGGCAAGATTTAGCTTATAGATCTAAAGTGGGGGACTTTGCTCAGATGCCTCCATTTTAGGGCTGGTGCCCAAGATCCCAGTGTCGTCCATAGAAATATACTCATGACAGCTCCATTCAAGTGATTGAAGACAGGCATCTTTACACAAACTAAAATCCCACTCCAGAAGTGATAACTTGTAGATAAGGTAGCTAGGTCACTTCTCCTTTCCATAACCTCTCTTTGATTAGGCAATTTGAAGGATAAATCTGTACTGGGCTCTTTCTTTATAGCACAATCACTTTCAGCAGTTTCTTGCACTTCATCCTCATGTGCAGGTATTGACCAATGGCTCTGACGCAAGTTGTCTGTTTCACATCTACAGCATCTGCCCATTCAGATTTCTTACCATTCCATGTCATCTGACACATTTAGACTTCACATTTCAGTTTTAAGGAAATACTCCTTTCAAAGAAAATGAATTCATGAATTCAAATTAATTGGGGAATAAAAAAAAAAAAGGCAATCAGCAAAATCACAGAAATATCTGAAAATTCTACACTTCATAGAAGTCCACTAAGTTGCATTTTGCATTCTGAGTTTGGACCAAGTGGAATGTGATAAACAGATATGCCATGTATGGAAGATTTTGTGTCAGTCCTCACTAGGATACACTCAGTAGGAAAAAATAAAAGTTAGGAAATTGATGCTAAAGGCACATGGTTAAAAAAAAAAGAAATGTGAGAAAGAAAAAAAGTTCTTTGATTACTGCTGTCTTTTCTTGTTACTCATGTAGAGATATCCCTATTTATCAGCAAAGGAAAGGAAAAATATATAATGACATTTTCATGGGAAGGGGAAAAAATATACAGCCCCTATTTGATTCTTAACTGTTTGGCCAAGTTTAGAATTACAAAATGTGTTTACATTAAGAACCTGAGGTTTGTTTGAATGTTTACTTTATAAAAGTTCCGAGTTGAGAAGCTTGCAGAGTGAACTGCATGATGCTGTCAGTGTAAATTACAGGTTTTGTTTGCCACAGCCTTGTGCAATGAGCAGCTGGCCAAGAGCCAAACAAAAGGGCATAATTTAAAACACTCAATCAGTTATATTCTGAGACATTTTGTTTAGTGTTTAATAAGCTCTCCAGGGATGGAGAAATTACTAAAGCACATTGTCCTGACATGAGCTAAAATGGTCCTCTCTAGTCACCACATTTCTGGGAATTTGACATTAATGCATTAGATGAACGTAAGTCCATATATATACACATACACACACATAGATACATGCTCAGACTTTCGCACATACGTATATTAAGATACATTTTATTTTACAGATTTGCACATCTGATGTTCTTTACTGCATTCCACCTTTCAACTGAAACATTCATAGTCAGTGAAACTTCCATGCCCATTTATGCATTCACTCATCTACTCTCTCGGCACGATTTCTTGTTTCATATATTAGGAGAGGGCACAATCAAATGCATCACACACAAAGCATCATCAATGGCGAGTGAAGGCTGTTCAGGAACTGTTCTTTAGTTAACCTCGCATTATGGAGAAAGACAGCCTCTAGTAACATAAAAACAGGATAACTCCAAAACTAAAAGTATATCTAAAAGCTTGTTTCTTTTATTGATGAAGAGATTATGACATTTCAACCAGAAATTCCAAAGCCCAAAAATTTAGGAAATTTTGCTGAGCCTTTAGATGAAAAACAAAGACACTGAAACAGTTAATACTTGTTTCTGAGGATTCATCAGCATACATGAAAAAGAAGGGAAAAATATTACTTTGAAATCAAATGTATCTCTGATTAGAAATCAAAATGAGACATTACAGAACAAATTATTCTCTCTGTGCTTACCTTACAGTTTGCCTCCTACACTTCTGTTAGGCATCCCATGCCAAGACTCCTGATATTATGCTAGAACAAGTGTCCTAACATGCTTTACACAATCTTTTTATTCTCTGCTTCCAAGTCACTATGAAATAGTAATGGCTGTTGTTGGTGCCCTAAATACACGTAAATCAATAGAAAAAAAAATAAGATATTTTGAATTCCTGGAAGGAAGCAAAGAGAAAGGAGTTTGTAATGCCTCTACCCAGATGGGGAGGAATCAATCAGAAATGTAAAATTCCTGTCCTGGTGACCATAATCTCAGGTGCATTTAGGTTTCAGTTACTGTCATCTATTTACATTGCTGAAATACTTATTTCATTAGTATACAGGTAGGATATTTTTGCACACTTTAATTTCTCCACACTAATAAGCTAACGTCCTAGGAGTTTACATCCTTTAAAAACATACAAACATTCTGCTTAAAAGGAAATGGTATAAAACAACATCAGAAGACATTCTAGACTTTAAAACTCAAATATTTACACAGGATCTGTACTCTACTCATGTTGCATCCTCCTCTTAGAGTATTTACAAACTTCCAATTATAATTTGCAATAAACCCCCAAAGCATTAGGTTTGTTGTCTCTTTAGTTTATTCAGAGAGCTCTCCAGAGCATGCAATTCTTAAATCATCTCTAGGCAAAATTTCACGGACAACAATCTACAACAGCATCCAGACAGGATGGGGAAGTAAACAAGAATACTGATCCCCAAGACCCATAGAAAAAAATCATCCCAGTACAGTAAACCAACACAGCTTATATTTAAGCCTAAAAAAACAACTCCAATGACACTGGATAAAAGGATTTAAAGAATTTTGAAGCAACTCAAATCTACTCCTATTAGAAGTTGCAGCTGAGAGAAGATCTCATCTTCTCAGCATTAGAAAAGGCAGATTGAACCCCACCACGACTGTGATATCCAAATCCAACTCAATTTGCAACTATACTCAAAACAGTTCATACCCACTGCTGTGGACCAACACAGGTCAGACGCACAGAAGAAGTCAGAGCTACACATCTGTACAACGCTTTTTTCAAATATCCAAAGCTGTACTTTAAGAAGGTAATAGTTCATTAAAAACAAGAGTGATTTTTTACAGTGCAACTAATTGCCAGTAGTCTTGGTAAGAACAGGATCCTAAAGCTCAGCTAATCTAGAGAAAGACGTATCATTTTATTAGGAAAAGACAAGATCCTGGTGGAACTTATCTAAAGACAGGTGGCATAAAAGCACAGATTTCAGTCAGGGAGGGATGACACAGCAGTGGCTGTCTCTCCTCCAGCATTCACTATATGGTGATTCAAGTAAAATGAAACAGTGGAACTACTGTTCAACTCAACTCAAGAAAAGGAAAAAGGGATGAATTCTCTGCTAGCATTCCACAAGAAATAACTACTCGTGCACGTGTGTTCCATACCCAGCAAGCAGGCCATACATGTCCCTTTGAAATCTGCCCTTCTACTGGATGGTTGCCACTCATGGCACGCAGACAGGCTACAACCCTATTGCTTTACAAAGCTGTACAAACCATTTGGAGTTTCCCACACCATAAAGATGTCACACTTTGAGACTACAGTTACATGGTGGTGGAGTACAACGCTTTAAGAACCATGCACTGATTCCCTTCTGACACCTGACAGTGAGTCATAGTTTGTATGTTTTAGCCAATGTACTGAAGCAAAAAAGCTCTACCTCAAACATGACAGGTCCTCACACCATTTCATGCTGGTGTGCTAGCCAATCCAAGTAAAAACTCCAATCAGCTGAAGTGTTTATGATACAAAATGTAGTTTTCTCCTTAACCATTAGTTGCTCAGAAACCAAAACATCACCAAAACAACAAAAGGACCAAACCTCTTTAAATGGACTCTTCAAACTGATGCATAATTAGAAGGCAGGGCCTGATAGAAAGGATACATTTCCTTGTCCTTTCTGACCTGCGTCACTGTAGTCCACACATTTGCAGGATTCTGCTTGCATGGAAGTGATGCCACCAAAGTCAATTTACTAAACTAAAAAACCAACAATCAAAGAAAATAACCCATACAAATTACAGGGCATTTACATGTAAGTAAAATAAGACATACGGAAGCTAGAAATAGAGAATATTTATTAATTTTCCTGAAACTTCGTTAAAAACATCTCCTCTTTCCTCCCAAACAAGCAGCACATTAATAATTTTTGTTATACAGGTTCCTCTCTCCACATAGGTAGAAATTCTTTTCTTCCTTTTTAACTCCAAAGATTTCTGCAAATTTCAGATGCATTTTCCTGGCTTTTTGCTAACATAGGTGACAACCAGAATAACATAAATAGCTTTCCTTTCAAAACATTTGTTTTAATTCATTTTGCTGACAGTATTTGTGATGTCATTTACTCTGATAGAGATACTAGCTCAGATTTCTCACGTTTTCAGAGTGTTACTTGTTAACACAATACTAATTATGGAGGCTGTTTTCACCAAATTTCCATATTTTCTTTAAAAAGCTAGAGCTGGCTTTTTATCTATTTTTAGAAGTTTAACACAGCATACTTTCTGAATTTAAATAACATTGGTAAGACATCTGTCCTTCACCTCCCCAGAATAAGCTACATTTGCTGGCATAATGCAATCAATTTACCAGTATTTATAATCCCACATAAGACTTAGCATCTCAAAATTAAATCACTAGACCATAAAATCCCAGAGCCAGAAGAGGCCAGAGAGAAGAGTGAACAAAATTAAAATGTCATTTAGCCAATTTTCCTTTTCCATGCAAGGACTAAGATCCCCACGGAATAAGGGCCATAACATGACCAGTCAGTTGCCAAGTTACAGTTCTCTAAGGGCCTCACCACTCTTCAGAGAAGAGGCCACATTTCTGAAGGCAAATGTGGTGGGAGACATTCTCCCAGGGTTTTGATTAATCATTTTTCAATAGAAAGAAAACAGACTGATTTCCTCCTAAGCACTTCTAAGAATATGTTATTTAGATTGTAGAGTTTTCAGCTTCAGGCCAAGGTGCATTCCTAAACACACATTTTGCATGTCATCAGAAGCTCCACAAGAACAGGTTTGACCTTGACTTTCCCATAAACACTCTCTCTTGAAATGAATTATTCAACTCAGGGCACAAAATTAACTGAGGAAACAGAAAGAGCTACCCACATTCTCTCCACATCACATACAGTTGGAGATACCACATTTTGCTTACAATTGTGCACAGACGTATGTGTGGGTAGAAACCCTTCTTTGACTAAAGTCAGCAGGTTACCTCAGCATGTACTTCACACTGGAAACACTATTTTGGATAATGCTTGTTTCCAGGACAGTTTTCTATTCATCAAGCAGTACATCTTATGTTGCATTAAGCCATAAACATTCTAGCTAACTCAATATGGTTAAAAAAAAAACAAAAGCACAAACCCAAACATTAAAATAAAGGCAATTTTCAATCCTTCCTGTTTTAAAATGAGACTATGAATGAAGGTTGGTTTGTCTATTTACAACCAGATTTTCCCCTCTATTCTTTGGCTGAGGCTCTGAACCTCTCGTATCACCTTCCACATCCTCAGAGAGCAAAGAAATTATGAAGACACTGTAAGATGAAGGCCACATATAGAAAACCTGAATAAATGTAGCATACGTTTTTGTCTTTAAATAAATCAGTCCCTCAGAAGTTAAGTGTACCAATTATGTGGCTAACGTTAGGGCAACAAATTTTTCCTTGCCTTCCTATTGCCATATGCCTGTCATTTTTTACCTACATTTTCCACTCACTGTTTCAAACATATGTTGCCACTTATATGCCAAGAAAGGAATCTCTGAATTACCCCCTTCAAGTATGATGAAATGGCAGACTGAATGGAGCCAGAGAGAGCACCATTAGCAGTTGTTCACACTTCTGTTTTCTCTTAACTTCCTCTTCTCCAAAGTTTATTCCTCCTATGCAAGGGGATGTAGAACTATAAAGCCATCTATGACTCATGCTGCAAAATATATAGCTGCAGCCATGTACTGCAGAAGCAATTTTTTACCTTCTTTTTAAAGGCCACCTTAAATAAACTTTTTCTCCTTTCAGTTTCCAGATGGAAGATTCCTTTGTGAATCGCTTACCCAAGCATCAACACTGGTGATCCAACATTCTTTTCTTGTAAACTCACTGCTCAGTTCACCAGTGGTTTGCAGTCTCTCTCTCGGCAACTCCTGCTTCCCTGGGTCAGCTTGGGCACACACTTCACAGTTCCAGAGCAGGGGACCTCAAAGAACATTTAGAGATGTTCCTGGCATAACGCAATCTTAAGATGCCCTTGTTTTTATTGTCAAGAGAAGACCATGAAAAGCTAAAATCATGCAGATAATTCTTCAGAAAGGTGGGCGGAAAAAAAGAGTAAAAGATGAGTGGAGGGGGGGAAAAATGGATGTTATCAACTACAAGAGATGTGAGCAGCTACCTTGGTACCAGTAAACAGAAGTAATTAGTCCATCAAGAAATAAATTTTTTTAACAGGTTTAAAATAACCAGGTGTATCCAAAAGGAGTCACTGAATGACAAACAGCACAGAAGTACATATGTTGGCCAGCTTAAAGAGAAGTTTGATAGACTAAAAAGTGTTACTAAACGGAACTGAATTCAAATAAAACTTCACTATTTTCTTCTCTGATGCTCTTGCACTGATTATCAGCATCAGAATTGCCACGTGGCAATTTTCCTTTTCTGGTTTTGTTCTTCATTTCTTTGGTTGGTTGATTTCAGATTTTTGGGTTCTTTTTTTTCTTGTTTGGTTAGGCTTTTTGGATTGTTGGTTTGTTTCTATTGTGAGGAGATGCAGACAGAGGTTTCCAACGGAAAAAAGGGAACCATACATTCAACGTCAGAAAATTACCTAAACCGCATAATCACAGACTAAAGAATTACCTTTTGCCTCCATTTAAATTCTCAAGAGCATAATGAAACCAACAGAGAAGCACAGCCTGAAACCTGGTATTTTCTTAATTTTGCAAGGCCACCATTAATTACTTAAAGACATGGGTTTATGCTAAGAATGGAAACTATCCAGCACATCTTACTTTTATTTACACTGTTTTGTTATTAAGTGACTCTTCTTGGACAATCTGGGTTATTTTTACCTGTTTTTTAAACCTAATTTTCACCTCAGGATTTGATGTTTATTATTTCCAAGGCGTCCTGTGAAACTGACTGCAATTCATGTAGAATTATGCTTTTCCTTATGTCTCTGAGTAGAATTCAGGATTCATTCATAGAGGCCAAAAAGCAGAAAGGTCATGTGGCAAGCTCCACTGTCAAAAAGAGAAATCCTACAGGTTTGATGCTTCCCTACCAAAACCTGGAGGGTGTTTGTGGTGGCATTTTCCTTAACACAGTCACATGTATATTTAGTTCTCCAAATTAACTAGTAATCCTTCCTCCCAACTTCTGCTCTACAACTGGTATGAATATCACTGGGAGACTGAAACAGAAAGATGCCAACATGAGTAACTATCAGGGAGAAAATGTCACATAGGCTCATCCCCCCTCTCCACTTTTCTAAACAGAACTACTAATAAGTAAAAGGAAAGCAAGTTGGTAGGATGTTAAACATCACCTATTAACCATCCAATGGATAACAGCTGGAACTTGCATTCATCAAAAATTTGCATATTAGCTTTATTAAGTCTACTGAGTGCTCATCCATGTTCTGTCCTGGGCAAGCATTTCCAAAAAAAGGTAAAGAATTACACTGTCTGCTGTGACTGGATAAAAATACAAGGAAGTTTTAAATTCCACTGTATATGCCTTGCTTTTCACTTGAAGGTCTTCAGTACTCCGTACACTTCTGCCCCAGTGGCCCTTGAAGGATCAAACAGAGTATCTTGAGGCCAACACTTCCAAAATCTGTATCCTCTTTCAAGATTTTTATGGGAGCACTGTCCATCTGAAACTGATCTGGGGAAGAACCGGGGGGATTCTGTGAAATGACCAAATCAAATTTTTTATTTCTAAGGATATGTTGGGACAGGCACAATAACAAAAAGAACTTGTCAACGAGTTCCCACTCTTCAACAAATATACCTCAAAAGCAAAGTCAATATTGATGGATTACTCACACGGGAGCCTAATTTAGTCTGGGAGCAGTGCAAGAGGGAAGAGAGGAACAAAACCCATGGCCTTAGGTTCAGTCAGCATTTTCCCTTAGACCTTATTTTAGACCTTCCAGTCTAAAAGGTACACATACCCAAAGGCTGACTAGCAGTTTTAATTTGAAAGTTCAGTGCAATTTTACCCTGAAGCCACATATAAAAACTGCATTAAGACAACACAGGAAATCACATGTAGATCATCATAACATAAAGCTCAGATTTTTTAATGTGGGGGTTTTGTTTGGGTTTTTTTTTCTGGTTTTTTAATGTGGTCTCATTTCCCACAGAGTAAGGACTTACCTGTTTATTTAATTTTTTTAATGAGGTTTATGAAATCCAGGTTCATTAAAACTAGACTGAAATCAC
Source organism: Platysteira castanea (assembly GCA_013397175.1). Lineage (NCBI taxonomy): Eukaryota > Metazoa > Chordata > Aves > Passeriformes > Platysteira > Platysteira castanea. The sequence goes on along the minus strand of VYXC01012426.1, from coordinate 1,060,779 downwards.
AAAAAATACCACGACAATCAATAAAAGACCAAACTTCGATATCACTTTCATGTAGCTTGAGAATTATAAGCTCCATATTATACCTTTCACAAAAAAGGTTCTTATTAAAAACCAGAGCAGTTCTGAACTGGACCAGTTAAAACCACCAGACACATATTTTGCACATATGGTCCTTAACAAGTGAATAACTCTGAAAAGTGCTTAAATTATCTTAGAAAGACAAATTTAATATTCCATAACGAAAAAAAAAATATTTCCGGTATTTTTAAGTGGATCATTTTCCAATAAATTAAAACCACAGACTGAGTGGAAATTGGTCTACCTCCTTTGAATTCATTAACAGGAATTACACCATATGAAAGTTCAGCAAATCAGTCTATAAATATATCCATAAAAACTCCTCTGGTTCTTTCTGTTTGTTTCAATATATTTAAGTGCATTTACAGAAAGATGATGAACTCATTAAACTAATTTTAAATCTTATTTTCTTTAGCTACACCCTTCCCAAGTGAATCCTACTGCCAGGCTATTATTTCACTTCACAGCTGTTGATAGGATGGTTAGGACATGGTTAATTCTGCAAGATTATGTCTTCCATATGCAACTACCATTCAGCATCCCACCCTAAGGGTACAGTCAACCAATAAAGGCTTTGTTCTGATTATGTAATGCATGTATTTGATATCCCACTTGAGAACTTCGTTGGATGTAAAGACAGCTATAGCTTAGTGACTTTGCAAATAAGATGATGTAATATATCTTTGGAAGTAACAAAACATCTGAGCATGCTCACTGTGAACCACAGAATTCAGAAGCCCAAGCACTTTTCAGTCTGAACTCAGCTGCTCAAGAGCTGTGTCCCCCTTTATTGTTTGCTTGCTCTGTAGCACTTACAAACTTTCTGACACCAAGAACAGAATCACAATTTTCTTCCAAACTAGTCACACAAAAAACCACACACGACAACCCAGCTTCATTTGAATTTACAGGTTCTCAAAAAATGGAATAAAATTCTCTCCCAAATTGCATCTATGAACAAGAAAGAAAAAATGTTTTCTCTATGTAACTTTAAGAAATGGATATGCCCAGAAGAGAGCAGCTGAAAGAACACCTAAGAGATCTGTGCAATTCCTAAGAGAAAAATTATATGTGTAATTACAATTTATATCAATATACTCATAGCTTAAGAGTTAGGAAGGTGTTTAACTTAAGGTTTTCATTCAAATGTTGCACATGAACATGTTCCCAGTACATTCATTGTTCATCAAAGTAGAAACAGTAATAGCCTATAAATGTCATAAAACCATGCACACAAACATACACCTTAAAAGGACTGTCACCTGATGGAGTTTTAGATACAGCAGCTTTCATAGTTCAGGGCAATGAAGAAGTGTTTTTTAAAAGAGAAGGAATGTTTAGTGAAAGTAAAATATTCAAATATTCACCAGAAAAATGACACAACAAAACAATAAGGTTCTATTATCAGCTGAGTAAAATCACTCTCGCTTAAGGAATTGCTATGAATAATGAGAGAGACAGAACAATGTCAGGGTCAGACGAATGAAGACAGATTAAAAAATCAAACCCAAAGTTCTATGAGAAAACAAAGTGAACATTTTTCTTCATTATGAAAGATGTGACCGTTTGCACTGTCCTCAATGCCATGCAATTGACAGTAACAAGTTGCCCCTATTTGAAACACAAGATTTCTAAGATAAGCCCATGCAGAAATGCAACACCCAGGCATTTTCCTTTCTAAACTCAGATTAACGTCAAAGTGAAGAGCATGCATTTGCGATTCTTTGTGGATTACTTCCTGATTCTGGACCTCTTCCCTTTCCCATTGACCGCCCTCAGGGAACAAAAGTGCAATCAATAAGCCTCCCTGCATTCCAGTACAAATGCTAAAAATACCTCTAACCATTCCTTCCCAGTCACTCCACTGGACATTGGCATCTTCACATGATCCTCCCTGCACCTTCCAATAATTCACTAATGGATTTTCTTTTTCCAGCATGACAAACTGGAACCTCACCTAACAAATGTTAGCCTCTTTTATTGCTTTTGGCTCCTAGATGCACATAAAAAGCAGAGAGAAGCACAGAATAGCACAAGAAGAGAAGAGAAAAAACTTAATAGCTGCTGCAGTAGTTAAAGATAAAAAGATCCCAAACAAACTTCACAAGGTGATTTGGCCTCTCTATTATAGTGCAGTTATGAAAAGAAACAAATTATTATATTTGCAAAAGGATACACAAACATGATCCCCCCCCCCCCCCCCTTTTTTTTTTTGGTATTACTTATATTAATGCTATTCCCTGAAGCCTGTAGGAATCCACTACCAAAAATGGGCAGCTTTGCTGCTTTACTAAGTACCTAAAACAGAGAAAATGCTTCCAAGAAAGCCCAATATTGAAGCAAAAGTAGTGAGTCCAAGTTTGGCTAAACGACCCAAATTCTATGACATCAATACATGTGCAACACAGACCAGGACATCATTTAAAGCTAAGGTACCACAAACAGCCCTCAGTCACTCGTTCTAAAAATTAACAAGCTGAAGGAAATCAAAATCCATTGGAACCATCATTCATTGAAGTTCAGACACACCCAGAACTCCTTTGTGTACAACTGCATATATGAACTTTTCAGAGTGATTCCCAACAGATCCAGAAGCACTTCAGAATTCCCTCCAACTCAGACGCTGCTCTCCACAAGCAAAGCCACCAGTAAGGGTTTCCACAAGCCTCTGAGCTGTGCGTGTGTTTCTGCTCCAGGGATACCTATGCCTACCACAACCACTCCAAGAACTGCAACCATCCATCACGCTGACCACTGAAAAAATATACTTAGCAACATTTTTGAGCATGACTTGCTTTGATTTACATACACACAGATAGCTAAAAGTTAAGGCTCCACTTAGGTTCCCAAGCCCCAAGGTCAAAGGAATTTTATAGCTCTCAAAGTGTTTATTCTTGTCAAGCTCTGTATAACCTTATGTCACTCTGGACACATCTTAGGCTTCTAGCAAAATAACTCCTCCTATTTTGGTAGTGTTGGATTCATGTATGCTCCACTTTACTCAGCAGCAATACCAAGGACTGATTAGTTTTATGTGATAATAGCCTCTGCCCACCTACTAAGGAAATCTGAAATAAAAACAATAAAAATCAGAAAAATAGAGTAAACAGAAAAGAACTAACAAACTTCATGTGTCCCAAACTTGAAGCAAACTAAGAGGTCATGCACAACTGGATCTCATTTAACCGATACAACATACATTTGGAATTCAGAAATATACTTGTTCTTTTTGCAGCTTTCTAGTTCTAGGCCTCTGTTTATTATAAATGGAATCGAGACATTTACGTATCATTTTAAAAGTTAAACACAAAAAGGCTGCAAGCACTATCATAAGTACTGCATTACAATAATTAGAACCACTTCTCTCACTCTGTCCTTGCTACTGGCTAGAGTTATGCACAAATATTTACCTATACATATAGTTCTGTATTTACTGGAGAGGGGGCAGAGGGGTAAACAACCCAAAGATCAACAAATTTACAGTGCTTAAATCTTTGTTCTGTAGAGTCACCTAAAAGTACTAAGGTCTGTGTTCTTTTGTTGAAACCATTTAAGAAATTAGCTTTTTTATTTTTTCTTGAGTAATAGTCCAGTCTGCTTGTAAGATAAATTATTAGCAATTATCAAATATACTATGAGATTTCATAGCAGAATATGCCACTTCAGATTTCACTTACATGAAACTGTATCACTGCAAGAAAAGAACCCAATACATTGCTCTCTTTAATCAATTCTACACAGTTCATCCTGATCACACACTTTACAAACACAATTTGTACGAACTGTAACTATCTTTCATCTAATTAATATTAATCTTCATCTTAGAAGCTCCTGAAATCACTGGCCAGAGCAAATAGAAGCCAGAAATTATGCCCTGCCGAAACGCTTTCAACCAAGTTACCCAAGGGAAAAAATGTTAAAAGGTACAGAAGCTTCATCCTTACAACTAAAAATAGGTAACAGAACAAAACAGGCTAAAAATAAAGCACTCAACAACTAAAAAACTCCACAAAATAAAGCAGACCATAAAGCAGTGGGAAAGGTTGAAGGGAAGACTGTTTAAAGAGCATAAGATTTTCGGGACTAAAAGAAAATTTTCCCTTTCCTTCAGGTGCTGGAAGAGAATTTCCTTAAACCACTTTTTTTGGTGCTTTAGTTCAGTTTTCAAGCACGAAGCAAGCTATAGGCTATTCAAGCATTTAGTTCATCTCCTAAAAGACCTTCTTAGTAATAGTCCATCCTGTTGACATAACACTGGAGACTTGAGATCAATAAAAGTGTTCCCAGATAATGACACAACTTCAGTATTGCTGAGTTGAAAGTAATGGCTCTTAAGACTGATATGTCTCATGCCAGCTGCTGTAAAAAAGCCAAATTAATACCCTTTTCTATTTTTTCCCCTTCCTCACTCAAGGGTTTCATAAAGTTTTTGTTGCAGACTCAGGAGTCTCTGACTGTGTGGAGTTCTGAGTCTGCTAAATACATTTCCCCAAGCCCAAGAGACTCCTTGAACAGTACCTGCTGCGGGCAAGACTAACACAAAGAGCTACATGTGACTACACCCTAGGAGATCAAGAAATTCTGTAAATACTTTTCCAGACCAGAGAACTGAACCGCACAACTAAGTCACATTTCTAAACTATGAATCCATCAGATAGCTCAGCAATTCTGAATCCCAAAGGGATCAAAGTTTTACGAGTTACGTTACATCCTGAGGAATCCGCAATCTAAAACAGCCTGTATAGGATACATTTGCCTCTGCATTATTTCAACACATAGTCCTTGAACAGGTACCAAAATCACCAATAACTTGAAGCACTGTGCTTAAAACAGGAACTGTCATATAGCTACTGAAATTACAGAGAACAAGAAAAGCCTTTTTGAATGTATTTCTTACCAGGAATCCTAAAGGGGGGATTTATCAAGACAGAAAAGATGTCTGTTATTACACAGATTTTGTAAAATAAATGCAGCATCTAGAGATCCAAAGAAGGGCCTCCGGGCCCAAGAGCATGTTTGTGTTTTAATCTGCTAATGCAGGCAGCCCAACAAAAAAATACTTTCCCTCCTTGCAGATTTTGCCTTCCTTAGCATCCATTCTCGTTCTTCTGCAGCCTTACTCCCTTTCAGAAAAGCTTTTTAACAGCTCTACTTTCACTGGGTTAATCAGTAGGAGGCAAGAGAAGCCTCTTCAACAGAATTATAACAATAAAATGTAGGTTTCATGATACATTTTAATTGAGTTCTTTCTACTTTAACACCAAAAAGAGGAAAAAAAGCATGACAACTTTGTACTCCTCTTTGCATAATATCAATGGCACCAATGAGCCTTCTTCTAGTTCGGATGCTGCACTCAGGTCCACATTCACCTAAGTGTGCGCCTGACAAGCTTGTGCTCCCAAAGTAGTCAATGGCCTCAGGAGACTCTTCTAAACTTGTAATCTGCAAGAAATGCACTGAATGACAAATCCCTTCTATCTGTGTGCTGGGCTTTGCTCTCCAAGCTGTTGGTGGGATGGCATCACCCAGCAACAAGTGCAGGAACAGCAGATATGAAGGGAAAAGCGTAACGGAAGAGATGGTGTGTGACATGGAGGAGCTGAAAGAGCCTGCAATAACTTGATCTACTTTTTCACCTCATATCATCAAAGCTTTTAATGAAACATCCTCCACTGGCACCATGTTCAATTCATAGCAGCGTGAAAAGTTGAGTCAACAAACCTGTGCAGTTTTTATTCAAACAAGAATTATACTGCTCTGAATGGGAGTTGATCATTTTGAATAAAATTACTGAACTCACAGTTTGGATTAATACATAAAAAAGAGACAGAGATTCATGTGGAGTCACACTTGAAGCTCAAAGTGTTTCAGCCACACCACTTCCCTGAAGTTCTACAAAAAGAATCTTGCTTTGACTAAATTCAAAGGAAATGGATGAAGAAAAGTAGTACATAGTGTCACATTTTTTCTCATTTTCTAATGACTAAAGACAGACATTTAAAGTATGTTCTACTTCCAACCATGTTTACAGATATGGAACTTAGCACCTTCCAAGGTCCTAAGTCTTCACAGGGTTACAACTCACTTTTGTTATTGCATTAATACTGAAATGGCTGTCATGCCTCCAGAAATAGCCCAACTAGACAGACATACTTGTGAGTGGGAGTAGGTTTATTTAAAAAATCTCACTGCAGAACCCATCACAAACAAAACAAACCTCCAATTCCAAACTTCTTCTTAAAATACACTCTTATACAGAGCTTTCATGAACACAAGAACATTATCTCATTTCATCATGGAGAAAAGATTACTTGGCTATATACGGTTTATATACAGTAGGGGAAGGCATACAAATTAAATTCTATTCATCTTTGCTCAGAGTAAACTCTGCCATGCAAAAAACCCCCTCTTTTTCACTAAAAATTACCTCCTTGCCATATATAAAATGAAACCACCTCACAAGTAGATATGAAGCACTTGCAAGTTCTCCTTAGAAGCCATTAGTAGTTGAGAGGTGCAGTCATCAACTTCCCAATACAGAGCCCAACATAAAGGGATCTAATTATCCTTAATATTTGGCTAGGAATTTTATTTGTATCTGCCAAAAAAGGGAGAATAATGGAATCTGCAAACAATAGGAAAGTTTGAAAAAATATTTCCTCCTGCTGCCAAAAAAATTTAAAAACACAGAGTAATGAAGATATAAATCTCTTTCCGCCCATGGTCCACAGTAAAAGACACATGAATCTGAAGAATGTTGTCTTTAGAACTTTCCCCTGCTTCTGCCCCTTGCCTTCCACATGCATTTATCAGTTGTCAGTACATTTCAGACTGTAAATAAGCCCTAATAACCTTCAAATTTCTCCTTGCAATATTCAGAAATTGATCTATACATTTGGATATAAAACCCTAAAACACTTTACTGATGCAATCAAAGAGACCATCAAGCACAATGCTAGGAGAAATAATAAAGATAAATTAGAAACATTTTGAAGGATGCCATTAATCTAAGAAATAATTAGAGTCAGTCTTCGTTCACTGAGTAATGTCCAAACTCCCACAGATTTCAGAAACAAGGCTGAGCACACAGTGGAGAAAAATCCCTGAAGTCACATGAGTCACTAAAACATTAAATATCAAATCTGATTTATGAAAGGCAATGACATTCAACTTGTCAATTCTGCATATGTTTCAGTTCTCCAGGTATCACATGCAAAACTTAAGCAGACCACCTCCAAAAGTGCAAACAGTTTTAAGTAATGTAACATACTAGTAAAATCTTTGACAGTATTTGTACTTCAGTAGATGTTTATTTTTGGGATATGAAAGTAACTTAAAGATTTAGAGCCCAGGGAGAATTTCAAAAGCCCAAGCTTCAACAATATCTACATGAAGTAAATGTGACCAAGCGCCTGATTCAGCCAAGCATTTCAATATATCGTTAAAATCAGACTTCTGCTGAAGTCCTTTCCTTTTTCAACAAAAATACACAGGGCTATGTTTTAAGTGCTTTGTTGAACTGAGGCCCAAGTTCTAATTTCCTTTATTTATCTTAGATAGAAAATGGCCAAAGGAAGGGGTCAAATGCTGCAATAGATAGGCTGTGGGTTTAAGGACACTGGAACTGCTGCTATGAAATGCCATGGAAAGAGAAAGGAAAGAGAAGTAGTTTAATGATGGAAGTAATGGGAGGAATTCAGATAGTTTAAGATAAAGTCTAAACAACTGCCTCAAAGTCTTTTAGCTTATTTGTCCTATCTTCTCCTTGCCTCATATAATCTTTCATCTTTCCAGCTTCTACTTTTTTTAAGTAAAAACCTGAAAGAATGTGGGCACAAATAACAATACAAAATGATAAGCAGAGATTAGACAAAAGTCACTGCAAACAGCTGCACAGAGCAGCCCTGCACTGACAGGAGATGCACCAAATGATTTAGTAAAATTTTCTTTTGGTCTCCAATTTCTACAAATCCACAGTTCCTTTTGCTGTCACAATACTTGCAAATGCACCAATTCCGTGCAAAACTATGTGTAGTAACTAAGGAAACAGAATCCATTTTCAGGGAGGAATGGAGAATAAGACAGGCATAGATAGCTGCCTGCCCAAAGGCATTTTTTTTTTCTCTTTGGTGTAGTTCATCAGTGCCAGGATTCCACCTACAGATACTGAAAGAAACTAAAAAGCAGTAAAGGAAGGCTTCTTTGCAACCCAATTCATTGCCTCAGATAAAAATAAGCTTTTCATGTTATAGTAGTCCAGAACTTGAAATTTTTAATGATATAGTTCCTTAACAGGGCTTGGCATAGCACTGTACTCTGTGATTTAAGTCATGACACTATGAGAGAAGGAAGTCAGGTCATTACACACTCAGCTGATGCTCTTTGATAAAGCTGGTTTGCAGAAGGTCACAGATGTGCACTTTTGTATTGCAGAGAATAATTAATTAAGAAACTAGTTCGTATTTTGGCCATCCCCAGATGTAAACACAAACTTATAAACAGAAGGACTTGCATTCCCTATTCCCTGCTGCCAGACTGCCAATAAACTTACCACCAGGCACTGTCTGAGCTGTGTTCCTTGCAACTCCAGAACAGATTGTGAGGATGATTTTTTTATTACCAGCCTTTTGAGAAGACCTCTTCTTCAAAGCTGCTTATGGCCTAAAACAACTGTTTCATGTGGGAGAACAAAAATGCAGGCAATTTTCATATAGACTACAGAAACAGGGTGTGTGCAGGTGAAGGGAAAGTTGCAGAAAAACAAAACAATTGCAAAGGGAAGGAAAGAAAAAAAACCAAACCCAGGACAGAAACAGTAGTTCTCACCCCTAAGGATTTATATGCTTGCATACACACATACATACATAAAAAAGAATGCATTCACATTTAACTCCTACCTACCTTCCAGTGAACAACTTCCCTGACTCTCCCTGCAAATCAGAACTGGACACAGCAGTACCTCCACAGCCTGCTCTAAGACAGTCCCTTGCACCTGCAGTTGTCCTGTCATTTTAAACACAGTCCCAGCAGAAAGGATGAGTTTGTAGCTGAAGATATTCCCCATGTCAAGTAACCTGGATGAGCTTGTGTTTCAAATGATCCATATTGGCATAATACTTTTGAGGAAAACTAGACAAAACTGTTAGTGTCCAAAAACATTAGCCACACAACTGAACAGGTCAATATCAGCTAAAGAACAGGTTATTTTGGTTTTGTTTGGATTTGATTTTTAAATCTCTCTAGAATAGCAAATGGAATATTAACCTGGTCTGTCCATTGGTATATTCAAATAAGATGTTTTCTATCTCCAAGACCATTTGGGAAGAGTTAGCATTAAATAATTTGAAAGTTTTCTGATGAGGTACCCAAATCTGAACTTTCTTAGAAACTTACAAAGAGGACACAGCAGGATCACCCATACAAATAAGCAGCACAGTTCAGAGAAAACCTTTACTCAGTAACAATGGAAGGGGTTGCCTGGAATTTTCCAGCTAAAGAATAAGTACCTTTTTCAGGCTACAGTCTGGGTAAATACATGCAAGACAGCTAGAAGATGTCTGTCTTGTTAATGAACTGCAAACATCTTAATCATCATTTGTCTTCATACCTACAGACAACACCCCAAATAAGTAACTTGCCTTACGTTAGCATTATGTCCAGTATGACAAAACACACTAAAAGCAGGCAGAGAACAGCTTAAGCTATAGAGATGAAGACTAAAATTCAAATGCTGCAAATAAATTAATTGTGGATGCACCTACTTTTAACACTCTACACTTTAATAGCCTGGGATGCCTTTCAAAAGTCTAATTTACCCATCAACATAAAAGGAGTTTATTTCACTGACTCCTGTTAACCCTTAGTGGATTTTCAGTAACAAATTTTGTGCCTATTTCCAGTATTTCTTCCTTCTGTCCTCAATGTTTATTCAGGGTGTACCCTGAAGAATGGGGAATACTAAAGAATGGGGAATACTAGAGATAACGTTTTTAGTTCTTCAATCTAAACCCCACTTTTTGGCTTTCTGCCTCTTTCCTAAATATTAAAACAAAAAACTCATTTCTTCAAGACCTTCTTACTAAAAATAGTTGGTTGGAATGCTTAATTGTGTTAGCTGAAACACAAACATACGAAAAAGGAAAGGGGTTTGTAGAGAAAACATTGAAGAGAAAAAAAAAATCAGATTTCATCTGGCCTTCCCATCATCACTTAAGAGAATTGTTTTGTAGTTACATCATCAGGAAATAAAATACTATCCTCCAAGGACCCCGACTCTTTACAGAAGGAAAAAAAAAGGAAGGCTCAAAGTTCATATCCCCCTCAGAGGAGTTCGGCTAAAGGCACATTTTCTGTCATATTAAAAAAAAAAAAAAAAANAAAGAAAAAAGAAAAACAGAAAAGGCTCCCTTAGAACAACTAATTAAAAAAGATAACTTGAAATTTAGTTGTTCCGTTTTCAAACTCTAGGCTGCGGGACTAAGTGTAAAACATTGTACCTAATCAAGTAACAACTTTTAACGACTTTATTATCAGTGCCGGAGGGGAACTGCCCTAACCCAAACCTTCCGCGCATTCTTCTTAACCTTGAGCTCGTGGGCAAACGCAGCGTTTCACACAGTGCTGGACTCAGCCGGAGCCAGCACCCGGGGCTGAGCTGCCCAGGGCGGGCCGAGCTGCCCTGAGGGAGCCGAGCTGCCCAGAGGGAGCTGAGCTGCCCAGAGAGGGCCGAGCTGTCCAGAGGGAACCGAGCTGCCCAGAGGGGGCCGAGCTGTCCAGAGGGAACCGAGCTGCCCAGAGAGGGCCGAGCTGCCCTGAGGGAGCCGAGCTGCCCAGAGGGAGCCGAGCTGCCCAGGGCGAGCCGAGCTGCCCAGGG
>VYXC01012426.1:938515-1049780 GCA_013397175.1 Platysteira castanea | reverse complement strand
GAGCCGCCCGGGGGGAGCCGAGCTGCCCAGGGCGAGCCGAGCTGCCCAGAGGGGGCCGAGCTGCCCTGAGGGAACCGAGCTGTCCAGGGCGAGCCGAGCTGCCCAGAGGGGACCGAGCTGCCCACAGCGGGCCGAGGTGTCCAGCCGAGCCTCCCGGGCTGCGGCCACCGGCGGAGAGCACCGGGCAGCACGGCGGGGCTGCACCGCGCCTTATATGGCAAGGCGCTGACGTAATGCTGCCTAGGCTCGGGCCGGCCGCGCGCCCATCCCTCATTGTTTAGCGGGAGCGCTGGAATGCTCGCAGCCCCGATGCCACCGCGCAGCGCCCGCGCCCTGCAGCACCAGCTCACCTGGGAGTGCTATAGCCCGCCAGCGCAAGGTAAGGCGGAGGGTGGGAAGCAAGCTTCTTCTAGCAAGCACTGGCGCTTCTGGCTTTTTCCTATCGAGATAACTTTTTTTTTTTTTTAAAGTCACTTCCAAAAAAAAAAAAAAAAAAAAAGAGGGGGGAGGACTGAGAAACAATGAAATGCCCCAAAACTGCACCATGAGATCTAGAAGATGTCTGGTTAGTCATCTATAGGGTGACTATTTCAAGCGTTAAAAACTGCCTTTAAAACAATTCCTACAGAGGCAACAGGCAAGGAATTAATGTAAGTTTAAAGAAGGAGAGAGTTATGAGTTACACACACTTTCCAAATGGTCGGATAAAATCATGACTGCATTTAAAGCTGTGGAAGGAGTCCAACAGTATTGTAATATATTAGGTAGAGCTACTGCCTCTCTTTCTGCTGCATTTACATGCATATGCTATATATTAGTCGACATGTACGCACACATGTCTCTGAGCATTTACTACACTTTTGAACAATTTCTGCGGTAGTTTACAGAGCAATGTATGAATTGCTACAAACATTACTTTGCAATAGGATTATGCTATGCCTAAAAGAAAGAATTGCAACAAGTTTAATTACTAACAAACTGTGCAACTCCTACACACTGCTTCCCTCTTCTGTGTCTTGTGTGCAAGTGTCAAATCACAAGAGGGCAGAACTGTCAGATTTTGATGAAAAAAACTTTAAATCCTGGTCAAACACATGATGAGTGTGATACACAGAAAACACACTCTTCTCTTCAAGGCTTATTCTGCAAGATGCTCAACAGTATTGCAGTTATTAACTTCAGAAAACAGGGAATGAAAAACAGCACTGACAAGGCACAAAGCACCTTGAAAGATTAGATTTCAGTGTGTTTATAACTCACACCTGCACAGTATGCAAAATTACACTGTCCTCTCTGTTAATTAAGGGCCAAAGCCTGTCAAATCCTTGTTTATAGGAACAACTGCAATTAAGTTAATTGTATTGTCCTACTTGCAAATTGGAATTATTGAGCACTGCTCTTCAGAGTCCTATGTGTGATTTAAAATGTTAGAAATGTTAGACCTTAAGACCTTTAAACTCGAACTCTTCTCACAGGTAAAACGTTTTTGTGGTATGCTTTCCTTTTCCTTAATACAAAATTAAATCAGGATGAAATTTTAGGAGAGAAGTAAGGGTTCTTCTTTCCTTTATTTGATGTTTTAAATCCTGCAAAATCCTTGTTCAAGCATATATGTAGAAAAAATCAAAGCTGATAAAAACATATGCATTGTTGTAGTATCATGCATACATGGATTTAGAGGCTGAGCCAAAATATCATGTGTGAACTTTTTCATAACTTCTTTTGCCTTTAAATATGGAGAAAATATGAAGCAGTTATTTTCAACATGCTTCTAAAAGTGTAAATATAAAGAGACATTTCATTTCAAAGATAATTCACGTATTTGTGTATTATGAACCTCGGCAATTAGATAAAAGTCACATCCATATTTCCAACACAATCTTTTTCGTAACAAGCAATGTTTATACCTCTGTTGATGAGAGAATCAGGGAAGAGGGCACTGTATATTGTATACAGAATGAAAAGAATCCTAGCAACCAGAACAAATGTAATTTCATAGTAGAAAAACAATACCCCATATCAGTATCCTGAGCCACTTCTGCTCACTATTCTGTCATATCTGCAGAGTCCTGGCAGTTTTAAAATGATTACTTAGTTTTCTAAATATCCAGTGTTAAGTTATAAAGTAAAAAACTTAGCTACGTGAAGAACAGATGTGTTAGGAACCAAAGTTAAGTAACAGTCCTCAAAAAGTGTCTAAGTAGAAAGGATAAACTGAAGTCATCGAAAGACTACAATATGACAAAGAAAAAATATTAACAGGAATGCTACATATGCAAGAAATTTGGTGAAAGCAGTAAGCAGAAAAAGAAAAAAGTCTCCCCATAGGTAAGAGACAATTTCAGCTGTTCCAAATCCAACAAAGAAGGGTAACTTCTATCACTAATTACTGCTTTAGCAGTATCTAAAGTACCATCTGTACTGTGAATACTGCTAGCCTAATACAAATCATAACATCTATCAAAAGCCAGAACTCTACTTCCCATAGTCTGTCTTCCTTAGATTAAAAGGGGAAAAAAAACCCCCATTTTTTGCTTAATACTTACAGAACCAACTTTGCTCTCATTTATACTGGTAAAACTCCAAAATAATTAGACGCAGGTATAATGATTAAACTCTCTGACTGCTCTTTTTCCCCTCTACCACCTCTGTATTACACTCCTGTGTTATATAAGATTCCTTAACATGTCTTGGGTATTAACTGATGGGTATTCTTAATTTTAAGTGACTAAAACACTAGCTTCTGTTAATTAAAAGGAGACAGTGAAAGAAAATAATCATCATGTAACTCAGTCTTAAAGAATTGTATTTCTTCATCTAAATTTCTTTTTATAGTAATTTTTCCCAACATCCAATGTGAAAACATTTTAAGAACAAATATATCCTCCAGAAATGAAAGTCAACTTCCTATCAAACTGCATTGACCCTTTGTTCCTTTCCCGTCACTTCCCTTTCCTCCACTGACAAACATCTGCTGACAGCAGAATTTTTAGAGATTTGATCCAGAAGACAACGGATCTAACTTAAACTTAGTTTCTATTCCTTATCACTATTAGTAAAATCAAATTATTTCTTGATTTGTGCTGAGAAATAGCATTTTCATAGTATTTACCTAATACTATGACAAATTACCAAATTTGCCCTTGTCATAGGATTTAAAAAAAAAAAAAAAAACCCTGTTTTTAGTCCCAGTGAGTTTGCCTTCTGTGGCAGATCATGAAAGACTGAGTTTTCTTCAGGAAAAATTCTTTACCACACGTAGTTTGGCATGGGCAAGTAAACAACTGCAGCTCCTCTGGATCTTTCCTACAAGCAGCTGTTCTCAAATCCTGGGTGTGGTACTACCTGAATACAGTTCATTAAAAAAGCAATTAAAATATTTAAGTCAGAGAATCCTAAGGAGTTTACAATGTAGGAAGACATATCTTTAAAAACCATTGTATAAAACTGTAGTTCTGTCTCATTAATAGTTTCCCTCAACACTTTCTCTTGTCACCAAGTTGATTTGAACTTAGAAACTATGTCTTGTCAGTAAGTTTTCTTTCATATAGAATTGATTCTGCCATGGCACCCTTAGGGTTTAGGTTGAGCTTTCTGACGTAGTTGAAAGTGTGATTAGTTCAACCATTCACTAAACTATATTACTCGGCTCCAAGAAGGTAAAAACCGCTGCTGAGAAATTCTAAATATAGTGCCCAGTCTTGTGATCTAAGTGAAGTAATGGACAGTTTGACTCTTAACACCTCTCAGTACATTATGCTGATTTTGAGGTTTGCTGTGTTTTCTGGCAGCAAGACAAAAATCACTTTGATTGCATGTCCAGTGCACCATGTGGTTCCTGAAGTTCAGTAGCTGCACTCACACCGATGCACCCATGGAGCACTCTCAGGCAGTTCCAGATCCCTTCTCCAGAGTCTACACAATTTCTAGCAGAATGTATTTGAAGATTTTCTGAGGCAGTCGGTGGCCACCAGTTAAAAACAGTACAAAAAACACCTCCCAGAGCAATTATTCCTCACCAGAGCTGATGTGACTGTGAAGAGGTGAATGCTCATGCAAACAGTGAATGCTCACTGAATACCCAGCAACATCATTGTATAACCCTCCTTTAATAGCAATATGGAAATATTGGGGGTGAAAGTTCAACCCAACCTTGCTAGGTAACATTTCCACACAACTCAAAACCATAGCCTTGGACATTCAAGCTGATAAATGCATGTACTTTCTGCCTGTTGCAAAAGTCACCCCTGCTGCTGCAGCTCACGGTGCACATGATGATGATGTAACACAGCTGCTTGACTTCAGCCTCAGGCTGGGCAGGTGACCACCAGAGATGGATTGCTGAGGCAGAGCAGCAGAACTTGAGCCATTCTGCTTCACGCTGCATGCTCAAATAGGCTGAGAAACTACAGCCCACAAGCACCTAACTGCTCATGCCCAAACTTCCCAAACCTTTATAGACATACATCAGGTACAATACAAAAAGCTCTAGTGAACGTGACTGAAAACATGGATGGGAAAAAAACCCACTCTTGACAAGATAAACACTCATTTGCATACATGTCAGGGATGTGAAACCATACATCAGAGTTCATTATCCTTTACAGATTTCCAAAGGCCTGGGAAGAAACACAACAATTGCACTTAAATGATGGACAGAGTTCTTAAAAGCTGCCTTAAACCCAATATTCAAAGCATTTTCTTTTAAATTCATTGCAGACAGCTGATTTAAAACTTTGGGGTTTTTTTATTAGAGACAAAAAGCTTATCTAGTGTTTGCATAGCAACTATCGCGATGACAGAGTAAGAGAATGAGGAAAAATTTTTAAAACTGAAATGAAGCAGCATGATGCTACTACCATAAAAAAACCACATAAAACTGGCTGCTTAACAATATAAAGTAATGCACTCTTAAAACTCACATTTTAATTACACATTGAATTTTAGCACATGGACAAAACTATCTAAGAGTCAAGTTTAAGCTGACTGAATTCTGCCAATTTTAAATGGGTTTAAATTTTTTTTTTGTACAATTTATACAGCTTTCAGTCATGAAGTGTAATTATGAAGAAAATTAGGAAATTTTATCACATGAAACTTTGGCCTACCTGAAACTAACGTCACCCATCACATTCCCAAACATGATTCTATTCTATTTAGCTACAAAGAGGTTTATCAGAAGAAGTCTAATAAATGCTACAGTTGTTTTTGTTTTCTACTTCAAAATGTTACCCCCTGGTCAAGCACATTCTACATCTCAGTAGAGCCATTCCGTTACAGATCCATACCAAAAAAAAGGAAGGTGATTTATTTTGGTCACTTGAACCTGAGGGTGTAACAACTCCACATTTGGGGCAGCCAATCCTAACCTAAATATCTGAAATCCAGTATTGAACACACTAACTTAGATGTAGGGAGGTGTGAAAAAAAAGAGCAGTGCTCAAGTGTTAATGCTTAAAGCTGAAAAATTTTTCTTAACTTGCAAAATACTACTATCTACTCTTTCATGTAAAGAGAAAAATCTTTTAACTAGCAGCCCATTATCGTTCCCAAACTGAATACTGAATTGCCTTCAGTGAAAAGGCCACCATGAACCTTGGCAGCCCTAAACCCTCTAAAATCTGTGTTTCTAAAGACTTATCTAATATATAAATGGGCATGTTCATTTGTATGCATATGAGTAAGCAGAGCAGGGGGATAAAAGCCTCTGCCATGAAGTCAGCAAGGACAGCTTCACTCTAGGCCAGTTCCAGATGACAAACAGCTGCCTGCGAGGGTGGTGCGGGGACGACACCAACCGGTGGAGAACGCTGAGGCTTGGGCTGGGAGATGCAAACATTGGTTCCCTTTTGGGAAAGCAGGAGACAACAGCTGACAGGAATAGTCATGCTTACATGCTTGGCTAACCCATATAAAGGAGGAAGGAGGAAAATGTAACCTGGTAAACAAAGGAGCAGCCACTGTGGACAGGGTCTGCCTGTCCCTGCTTTGTTCCCACCGGCCACTTTGAGCTCTACAGGATTACTGTCATCTCCGTAGATAGCAAAGTTTCCCTGTTTTGATCAGGATTAACTGCATATGAGGAATCAGAAATTGACACTGGTAATATAATTTTATAACTTATAAATGACCATCTAATATATCTAGATTAAAGCAGTTAACTAAACAACTTGCAAGTTCTGTCTAGAGATAACTCTTACTTTCAGCATTTGAAACCACATTATAAATTAATGATAAAAGCTAAAATGTATTACATCAGAAACATACTGTACATGAAAGCATGCTACAACTCCGTCATTTTCAGTGACATCTGAAACAAGAAACTATAACCTGAATACCACAGACCATCAGCCAAGAGGCAAGAAAAGAGATCAAGTAGGGCATGTAGCCAAATGTCATGTAACGATATTGAGTTATAAATCAATTTGGGGTACACTAACAAGGCACAGAATGTTCAACTGAATTCCCACTTCCTTAAAGAACAAGGAACACAAAGTCTTCATATGAAGGGACAAGGGAAGCATACATGCACGTGACCCTCCTCTTTCCTAAAAAAGCCTTTTCCTATGACAGTTTCTGAAAGGCAAAGAACACTGGAAAACAACTAAAGATGGAAAAAGTAAGTATCTCTCTTGGCTTTAGGAAGACTGCTCAGAACAATTTTAAAAGAGTTTAAGAAATCATTGATCACAGAAATGCTAGAACTAGTTAAATCCACTTTTTTCATCCCAACAATTTAGGGTTTTTTCCCTAGGAAATAGAGAAACATTTATTTTACAAAGCAAGCAAGTTACTCCAGCTGCTGAACACATATGCAAGGAGCTTAAAAATCCAAAACATCACAACCACCCCAAACACTGTTATCAGCACTCTGAGTGGACATGCGACAAAATACAATCCAATTTCTTTTACTCTTAAGCAGGGTATTTGATCTTTACCACAGTGAACAACCAAGGCTGCACAAAAAAGGAAAAATCTTACTTCAACCCGTCATCATCAGTAGACCTGAGAGTAAAAGATGTTCTTCAGTTAAACAATTCATCACAGGTGAAGAAGCTACTTAAACTATCATTTGCTATTGAACTATGTGAATTAAATCTGTGACATAAACCTCGGTTAGAACTATAACCATTTAAAAAATTCTCAAACTATCATCTTTAGGTCTCCAGTGTAGCTTCCTGTCCTCTAGTCTAAAACAATGTGTACGTCCTCTTTGAAGAGGATCAGTTTGGAGAAACCATGTAAACTCAAATGCTGAACAAGAGCACCTTTGCTCAGTATTAACATGCTTAAGACAAAACATGCATTGACTTTGAACCTTTACATAATTCACCAAGTGCTCCCAGGTCTATGTGGCCAGAGGCCTACAGAGAGAAGAGAAAATACAACTTCCAAACATTTAGCAGGTTTAGAACAGATAGCAAGAAAATGAATTATCTCCCAGGTCGCTAAGTCACCAGAGGTATAGAAGTTTGATACTCAGAACTGTACCAAGAAGCAATTTGTAATGCATCACACATGGGCCCCATACAATTTCTGAAGGTCATGCAAACCAGGAAACGAGCAGGAGTCTTCATCACTTGTAGCTGCAAAGCCAAGTTTAGCTAGTTAACCCTGCCACAAAGCATTGCTACCCTCTCTCTCACCTGCATCTCCAACATGAAGTGCTGGCCAAGTCTTAGAGGAAATGGACACCCTCACATTATCAGGTCTATGGGGAGAAGATGCATTTTTAGCTTCAAAATGAAACTTCTGTTTGATATTAACACTATTGCTGTTAACATTATTACTTACAGTCTTAGCTACCAGAAAAAGTTGTAACTTTTTAGCAAACCTGATAAAAGCCTCAACTGCACTGCTTCACGCAACCTAACATCAAGGAGAATTTAAATACCTCAAACTAACTTTGCCGTAACAATTAAGATTCATGTTTTCTGATAAAAAAGAAGGAATGGGGTGCCACCCAAGCCCAGTTTCAAACACTTTGAGTTTATTAAACATGTACACGGAGCTACTTCAGGAAATAAGCACACCAGAAAAAGGGCTTACTTTTCTCTTAGGCTGTACGTACATAATAAAGATTTTATGGGTATGAACAGAACAGAACCCTCAAAAAGTCATGGAATTTGAATCCTCCTGCAAAGGAGTGGCACCATCTATATTTCTGAGGAATGTTTGTCTAATTGTTTATAACCAGCCTCATTCCTCCAAATAATGGCAAACTCTGTCTTCCCTGACAGTCCCATTCAGCACTAAAGTATCTTTATTTAACTTACCATGTTTAATCTGTGTGGTTTAAATCACAATTTCAGCGCATAAAGTCTTGTACACTCAGCATGAAGAGTGCATAGTAAAGTTTGCAGACAAGTTCCACCTGTCTAGAAGCAAGTGGCCACTGAGCAGCTCATCCCAGGCTGGCAGCATGAGTAGGATGCCTTTAGTTCAAAAGACAAAGTGTGCATGGCAGTATGGAAAGTTCTAAATTTTACCACTGCTGATGACTGATAATATAAGGCCATGGTGAGCATAAGAGATAGGCACTGTGCCTACTCTGCCCATGGATGAAAATGCAGCCCCAGACATTTATTTTTATATAAAATGTGTATTAAAATTGTTTTAGAGGACATCCAGTTCCTGTAAATGTTATGGGAAAATGACATTAACGACTAATCAGTCTCCTCTGAGTAACATGATGTGTTATTGTTGGCTGAGTGCCATTTTCTGTCATACCAAAAATATTAACTAATTGAAGTTAAAAAAAAAGTTTCTCTAAGTTGGATCCTTGCACAATTATGCCCAATCCTGGTCAAGACAGCAGCACCAGCACTGCCTCAGTTGAATCAGATACCAGAACAGCACCTATTTTCCCACCTGCACCCCCTGCTAAAAACATTCCATAAAAGAGGTCCACCTTGAACCTACACACTATGATATTACATACAGAATACATTTTTAAAAATCACAGGATTTATCTGTAGAAATTGCTTAAAGAGAACTCAGACTGCTCTCTTAATATAAAACAGAATCATTAAATTGAAGTCTAAAAATATGACTTAAGGGCTACAAACTTACACTGAGCTGAAGCAACTGACTCATTCAGCAAATCAGAACTTCTGCAAATTCCTCAGTCAAGTGAAGGATGCAGAGTAAATAGCCAAGACAAAACCTCAGACCTCCAAATATTACTCTTCCATCAATAGTAAGCACAGCATGGCAGTGATAGCAAAGTAGTATTTGCCTTACACAAACCAAACACACATGGCTGGGATCATCAGTGTTAGCAGCAGCCTGACCAGAACTATCCACAACTTGGGGCAAGCTGCACTCCCTTATTTGTGCCTAATCTTTCCATGGGGAGTGGGAGTGAAGACAGGCAGGGCTCCAAAAGACAGTTTTCAGGAGCTCAGTTAACTCCTGTAAGAGTTCTTCACTTGGTAGATCCTAGCAGGAGGCTGCAATGGTATCGATTCCTAGTCCTGACACTCCAAACAGAAAATGCAAACCCATCCACCTGCCCACAGGGTGGATTAAGCCCTGTCCTGTTTATCTCTGCAGTAGTGAGCGTTTTATAACACTGGTGATTTTAAAAAGAGCTCAGTAACTGTGGTCAAGCAATAATGTTCTATCAGGAATAATGCTTAAAGCATACACTTAAAATTCAGGTTCACAAGAGCATGATTTCTCCCTTCAATTTAACTTGCTGGCATGTAACATCAAATATCAAATGCAATTATTTCAATGGCACTGTTGTCTAAAAATCAAAAATTATAAAAAGCAGTAGCTGTCTTGGCTTATTTTGTGTAATTACTTCACTTAAAACCTACTGGGATTAATAATAATTCTCAAAATCTGTTACAGTAAGTTAACACTGCTTTTCCATTTTAATAAATCTGAGGATCAGGCACAAAATTTCACTTGTTAAAGATGAAGACAAGACAGAAGCAGGACCTGGATTAGTAACTGAACAGTTCTGCCTCAGTCTTGTCTTTGACCCTTATACCACATCTCTTGTGGTTCATCTTTCCATTTCCTTCAGAAAGCTTTCCATCTGCAAAACTATAATTTGCTGGCTGACGTAAATTTGAAGAGTTCCAAATTCTGGTGTTGCATCTGAAATTACTGGCTTTATTTCTGATTTTACAGGCAGTGTGGTGGGAGACATTGATAGAGATATGGGAGGAAGGGGAATGTGGTGCATATGCACTATGGTAACAATAAAAAAAACCCTCTGAATTACTAACTCAAAAAACCCCAGTGCTATTCCCGTGAGCTGCTTACCTTATTGAGGTATTTAGATTCAGAACAGAAGAGGATTAAGTCATGCTGCATTCACAATCATATGGCATTGAAATGCCAACAGTAATAGATACTGACTTCAAAGAATACCTGAAATAGCTGTTAAATCTAGAAAGAGGGAAGAAGAAAGCAGAGTGCATCTCAAAAGTGGTGACCCATCTGAGTCCAGCTCACAATTCATTGTGCCATGTTTTCTAATAAGCTGAATGCTGGGACCCAGAGTTTTTAATGCTAACTTCAAGTAAAGCTCATTAATATTGTGGTCTTCTCAGGTTAGTGTTCATTTAAAATTTAAAAGGATAAGCAGTCAAGTCAAAAAAAACCAAACCAAAAACCTGATAACAATTTAATAGGACAGCATCTTCTTCACTCCCACCTAAAAATCCCACTCCCACCTCCCTATCATAATCTCAGACTCTGCAGATGGCTGCCATTAGAAGATTAGAAATGAACATCAGAATTGATAATTATCACATTGACATTCAAATCCTTACTGCCACAGAAAGCATGAATGCTTTTTATGCAAGACTGATGTTTTGATAGGTGACTTCCAAGAATATCTAGATACAGAAAGAATGTAATTCAAGATAGATTTTTTTTTTCTTAAACCGAGGTTTCATAATGAAACAAAACTGAATTTTAGTGCGAAAGTAAAATTACTCGAACTGGAAGTTAAATCATAAATTAACCAATATAAATTTGCTGAAAGTTTCTCATACCATTTACTGTCATTACTGTCACCGAATTTACCCAGGATTTCATAACATTTATGAGTGCAAATATCCCTATATCACCAGTAAGAATTTTCAGCAGCTTAGTAGTTGTGAAATCATGGTCACAAACATTATAGTGTTCCAGAATAATTAATTTTTAAAAGCATATACTATCTGCATATGTTTACTCAGCATCACAGCTAAATACATCTGGTTATCCATGTGAAATTTTGCCCGTTAACCCAGAACTGGCAATACCATTCATCTTCTATGACTTTTATTAAGACTTGTAAAGCAAGTCAGCATTTTAAGCATCAGATAAAACTGTAATTACTTTGTGATAGTCTATGGAGTAATAAGAACTCACACCCCCCTCATTACAAGTTCTCATTTTATAAAATAAATTTCCTTATTGGGAAATTTGCCTTACAGTCTCTTGCAGTTGAGACACCCTTTGTGGAGGTTTGCATCCTAGTATAAACTAATTCTTTGAAATTTACAGATGTAAATTAATGTAATGGAAAACAAATTTTAAAATAAGTATTCACATTCTGTTGGGAAGTGCTGACTGATTCTGATAAAGCCAGCAGATTACACAACAGCTATGGTATGTTGTTGCTGCTGTAATTTCAAAGGCTTTTGACTTTCTTTATGACACGGGAAAAAGAAGCATTAATAAAGATAATAGAGAGCCATAAAAAAAGCTGTAACATATGTCTTCATAAAAACTGCACATCAATAAATAGAACTGTAGGCAAAGGAAAAATTTTAAAAGTGCATAGCCACCCCAAGACCAGAAATACTTTAACAAACCCAGATTTTGTTTCAATGAACTGTGGAAGGCACAGACAGGCTTTCTTACAAAAATAAATATTTAACTGCACTGGTGTCAAAAAATTACATCAACTTGTAAGATTTACCAGAAATGATGAAGCATGTGTCTTCTCTTATGAAAGGCCAGACCATGTCTTATTGCTAACTGGGAAGAGAGCCTCAAAGGAAGAGGCATGACTTCATCCACATTTAAAAGCTTTCAGCTTAAAGCTTTTACTTGCTTTGTACCAGGGGAAATTCAAGCATATGTCCAAAAACTTTAGAAGCAGGTCTCCCTTGTGTAATAACCTGTAGAACCTCTCGTAAGCCACATCTTTCATCTGTGGAGGGGTGAAGAGCATGACCTAGTTAAAATTATGTATCTTTATGATTTAAAAAAAAAAATCACAGAAATTAAAAATCACAGACATTTCTGCAGAATGGTCTGATACAGATACTGACAATATGTACATTAAAAACTCCACAACACTTCAGTGAGAGGAAAGACAATAGCTGAGCTTTACAAACCATCATCTGTTTCACTTGCATCCTCAGAAGACAGCCTTTTCTAAAGTTACCACTACAACATTGCTTAAACAAACAAACAAAAATCATCCTTTTTATTCTTATTATTCAAAGAGTAACGATTCATTCCAGAACAAAATAAAAAAAACCTAAAAAGCAAGAGTGTTGCAATCTCAGCCTCCCATACTTCCTTTGGTTTCTGTGAAACTTAAAGAAGAAGTCGGGCCCTTAGAATCCTGTAAAAACATAAATTAAACAATATCCATGTAATAGAGGTCACCCCAGGAAAATGGAAAGTCCCTCTTAAAGACAAAACATTATGACACCAGGACAGTGAACTGTTATGCGAGTCTCCACATCTCGTAGAGAATACAGTCATTATGTTGCCAAATAGAATGTAGTGTAGCGGAAGTCATATGCCCTTGGAAAAAATGAGGAAAACAAGACAACACAATTGAATGCACAGCGTTAATACCAAGAAACTGTAGCCTGCATACCAAGGGAAACAACTACAATGAAGAGGAAAGCTGAGAAATACAATTTCTTCCAGGAAATAAAGGAGCAGTTAACTGGTATTGCAAGTAAGTACAATATTAAGCCACAATATAGCAATAATTTACAACAGAAGCTCTGAAGAAAAAGTAGTAAGACACTGCCCTGACTCTGTTTAACTACCTATCAGTCATGTTCATAAAAACAATTTCCAATGTCTGTTTTTGCTGGCCTCAATTCAGAAAGGGTTGTTGTAGTCCTATGAAGTCAACTGCTTAGAGTTGTGTGAAGGCTTTGTCTAAATGATATACCTACCTTTGCCTAATACAAAATTACATGATTGTGAAATTCAGCTGGCAAAGAAAATAATAAAAATATTTTATTGGATAGGGGAGTGCCTGTTCTTTTTTAAAAATTATTATTTATTTAAACTAACTTTTTTGACCTTTGCAAATTTTCAGTGAAATTGCTCTGTCAAATACTCTGGATAGTGTTCTTCAGGAAGATAATATTTTGGATGAAGTTAACACAAAGTATTTTTACTCTGTCACTAAAGTCACTAAGTGCTATTATCAGTTAAAGCACTTCTTCAATTAAGCAGGTGATTTCTTAATTCAAATAAAATACATAACCAAGCATTGACCCGCAGAAGTCAGGTTCTGAAAAAAAAGCTGACCAAAATTAAGCAATTAATTTAAGTTAATTAGCAAACAAGTAAATAACACCAAAACCCCCAAACATTTTAGGGTCCTCTTCGTCCATTCCTAAGTGCATATGTGCAGACTCAGTCACTGTGACCTGCTGAACCATCAAACAGGAACTCAGCAGCCAAGGAAAAATCTTTGCAAATATTAACAGACTCCCAGGTGACTTCTTACAATACCAATCTTTACTCTGTCCAAGAAATCAGTATTTATTCAGCACTGTTAAGGGTATTTTCTATATAGGAATATACGACTAATATATACAGTTATCAAAAGCAAGTGAAAAAACTTAATGACACAGTATCAAAAAATACACCGTGCTTAACACATCATTTTTTGTTTGTGGAAACACATTAAAATCCTTTAACTCCCTGTTGCTGCGCTATGCTCTTAACTTCAGTCAAGTGATTTTATAGAAGTATTTCTTTAAAAACTAAATAGTTCTCAGTCATTACAAATATTTGCTTGTGAGTCTGTCTGAATCTTAAAACTGCATTTTATCTTTTGAATGAAGGAATCATTTTTAATTACACAAAGTCTTTTGGCATGACCAAAGAAACAGACTCCCTTGAAAATCCTTATACAACAATCCAAGTACCAGCAATATAAGGACTTTTGTTCATATAGCCCATGCAACACAGACTTGATCAGACTTGACTTGACTGTCAACTTATTTTATTAATTATTTACGCACAATTATCTTACTTGCATCATAAAATATTTATACAGCATCTCTGTGAAAATTGCAATTGTTGCTATTCGTCCTAAGAGCTTCTTTCCAAAGCAACTTAAGGGGCATGAGTTGCTGGATCATTAGCGTTTCACTTGGATCCACTGATATCAACTAGTTAATATGGAAGTGTTGGGTAAAACACTGATTACCTAAGGTATTAATGACCACAGCTAAATTTGCCTTACAAAGATAAATTACAGAGAAGCAAGCTAAAATAAATCAAATGCTAGTAAGTCCAAGTAACCATATTAATATGTCTTAACTTCACGCACACAAAAACCTGAGTTCATTCCAAATGAAATTGTTAGTTGTGCTTCTGTTATGGTTTTATAGCTATGGCAACGGTAAATCATCAATTGAACTTCACTACTAAAGCATTTAGAGACAAGGGTGGGGAGGGAAAAAAGATTTTTACACTAAAAAGAATTAGAACTGAAAGTAGCACTGAAAAGTGGACAAAAGTTTATATATCATGAACACAGTAAAAAGCTGCCTTTGAGATGATGCAGTCCTCCTCACATTTATTTGTTCTACCAGCAGCATTCCTTCAAACTCATTTCACAAACCTCTCCCTCTCCATTTCTACATTTTCATATCTGTTTTCTCCATTATGTTAATTGACTGTTGTAAAGCATTTGTGACTGCTTCAAGTCTCTGATGTTCATGGCTACTTCCCATTCTGTTAATTTTTCATACGAAGTGTTTCATTACATTCAACATAGTGCAACTTAGGCACTAAAATAGAAACAGTAGGGACTATGAAGATGTTATAAGAAAATTTTATTGTCATGGATTTCTATACAACATCACCATTAAATGAGACAAGTCTGGTGGACAGCTGTAGAATGGCAAGGACTTCCTCTTGCTGTGCAGAAAATGACAGTGCTTCCAAAGGGGATGCTGCTGAGGCAGCCTATTGCCCAGGAATATGCCTTCAGTCAGTCAACAGCTAATTAAAAGCTGTGCAAAGGAGGCTGTTATCTAAGCTCTTCCTGAACTAAAAGGAAGGCTGCAACAGGAACTTGTCAGTGGGAAGCTGTAAAGACTAATCACTTGGACAAGGGCATCACAGTAGAGACCATAGACAAATGCAGAACAGGAACTCTGTGTTTCAGCAGCAACTTCTAGACAGTTGTCATCGTATCTCAGAAGGGGAAAAAAATAGAGCTAAAACTGCTAAAACAGTCATTTTGTACAAGTACAGTCTTGATAACCAAGTCATTTCCTTCACATGATCTACAAAACTGAGTCTGTACCATACATATGAACAACATACAAATACTTTATTACTTCAACCTAGGCTTTTCAGATTTTTGTTTAATCCCAGAAAACACTTGTCTTGGCTGTAGGAAAAATGTAATTGAAAGGAGGCATATGGGCTGGCCAAACCTAATCATACTTTAGACCAACTCTACAAGCATCTCCTTGGACAAAGAAAAGTCTACAAAAGAACCTAAGAAGTTGAGGTATTTGGAGGTTTCTTAGGATCTTACGTAAACAAACGCACAACCTTATCCCAAGTCTCTTGCAAATTAAGTGTGTTGCATCCCAACAAAGACTGAATATTAACATCAACTTGTAAAACTGATTTGGAAAATCATCATGAAAACCTTCAAGAGCCACGTAAAGCAGGGTTGTACTTGGCCATATCTGCAAATCCAGGCCTAACACACATTAAGACATTTGGGCTTTGTTAAGTTCGAAAGGCATAACCTGAATACTGGTTTATCTGCTGACTGCATTTTTATGTGCGTGTATGTGTGCGTGTCTGATACCAAGTCACAAGGCCTGCACTTTCACTAAGGACAGACTTTCCTAATTTTGCTCTGAGGTGCTGCTTAGGAACTCACATTAGGCAGCCTGACTCACTGTCCATTGTGGCTACATTTCCTTCACATACTTAAACATGCTTAAGGTTTGATTGTAAAATATCAGGATGGTTTGTAAGTAACAAAGCTACGAGATTCATGATGCTGTAAATTATATCTGCCCTTGAGGGCTGCACTGACCTAATTTCTCAAGCATTATAATAATCACATTTCGTAAAAGAAAAAAAGCGCAACACACACAAAAAGCCAAACAAAACTTGCATGCGCATACCTAGCCTCAGCAAACAGCTGAGAGACGTGCAGTTCCAGTGCAGAACACCAAAATAGTTTTGTTGCACTGATCCCTGTCAGAAATTGAAAATGTAATCAAAGATGCTCAGTAACTGAAGTTGCTAAGTCTAAATGATCATACTGAAGCGTTCATTGCAAAAGAACTTCTGAATAGAAAGGCCAGTAAGCACTTTCAAATGATGCTGTAAGGAGAGGTCTGCTTGTAGTTACAAGTGGATGTTCATGGACATCTGGCAGAAATGTCGTAATATTTCAAATGTGTTTTTAAATGCCCACTAAAATGGCTACAAAATACAATATTATTTCCTCCCACAGATTGAAAAAGCTTCTTGAACAAGAGACAGTATATCAGGCAAAAAAAGAAAAGGAAAACAACAAGAAAATAGCTAAACTGAAAGAAGAATTGACTAAACTGAAGTCCTTTGCTTTAACGGTGGTGGATGAACAGCAAAGACTCACTGAGCAGCTGAATCAACAAAGTAAAAAAATTCAAGAATTAACCACTTCTACAGAACAAGCACACGAAAAGCTGACTTTTGCTGAAGCAAAAATTCAAGAAGAGAAACAGAGATCCAGCAGGCTGGAGGCTGAACTTCACACCCACAGCACTAAGATTTCCCAAGACCAAGAAGCAATGATGGCCAAACTAACCAATGAAGACAGTCAGAATCGCCAGCTCCGGCTAAAATTAACTGCTCTCAGCCGACAAATCGATGAGCTGGAAGAGACCAACAAATCTTTACGAAAAGCAGAAGAAGAACTGCAAGACCTAAGGGATAAGATAAATAAGGGAGAGTGTGGGAACGCCGCGCTTATGACTGAAGTGGAAGAACTGCGGAAACGACTGCTGGAGATGGAAGGAAAAGATGAAGAGCTCATAAAAATGGAAGATCAGTGCAGAGAACTTAATAGAAAGTTAGAAAAAGAAGCATCACAGAGCAAGAACCTTAAAGGGGAAGTTGATAAACTTAATAAAAGAATTATGGAGCTGGAGAAACTAGAAGATGCTTTCAACAAGAGTAAACAGGAATGTTACTCCCTGAAATGCAACCTAGAAAGAGAAAAAATGTTAACAAAGCAGTTGTCCCATGAGCTGGATGGTTTAAAAGCTAGAGTTGGTGAGCTTGAAGCAATTGAAAGCAAGTTAGAAAAAACTGAATTTACACTTAAAGAAGATTTAACAAAACTGAAGAGTCTAACAGTTATGCTTGTGGATGAAAGAAAAACTATGGGTGAAAAAATAAAGCAAACAGAAGAAAAGCTGCAAGCTGCAACTTCTCAGCTCCAGGTGGAACAAAATAAAGTGATGTCGGTTACAGAAAAGCTGATGGAGGAAAGTAAAAAGGCACTGAAATCGAAATCTGATGCAGAGGAAAAAATGTCCAGTGTTACGAAAGAAAGAGATGAACTGAAAAACAAACTCAAAGCAGAAGAGGAGAAAGGAAGTGATCTTGTGTCCAAAGTGAATATTCTAAGTAAAAGACTTCAGTCTCTGGAAGATGTTGAAAAAGAATTTCTTAAAAATAAACGTAAGGAGAGTACTAAATCCAGCACCTCCTTGCAGCAGGAAAACAACATAATCAAAGAGCTTTCTCAAGAAGTTGAGAGGCTTAAGCAGAAGCTCAAAGAAATGAAGTCCATAGAAGATGATCTTATGAGAACTGAAGATGAATTTGAGTCTCTAGAAAGAAAATATGTCAGTGAACGGGACAGAGCCAAGCTCCTATCAGAGGAGCTAGAGGCTGTGAAAATGGAATTGGCGAGATACAAATTAACAGAAAAGGCAGAGTCCAATCAGGAGCAGCGCCTTTTTAAGAAACTCAAAGAGGAGGAAGCTAAATCGAGTCATCTTTCGAGAGAAGTAGATGCACTGAAAGAGAAAGTTCATGAATACGTGGCAACAGAAGACCTAATCTGTC
This sequence comes from Platysteira castanea, assembly GCA_013397175.1. NCBI lineage: Eukaryota > Metazoa > Chordata > Aves > Passeriformes > Platysteira > Platysteira castanea. Next base: position 1,031,465 of record VYXC01012426.1, on the reverse strand, counting down.
ACCTGCGAGGTGATCACACAGTCTTACAGAAGAAACTCCTCCAGCAAGAAAACAAAAACAGGGAGTTAGCAAGAGAAATGGAAAGCCTCACCAAAGAACTGGAGAGGTACAGATCCTTCAGCAAGAACATCAGGCCTGGTCTCAATGGAAAGAAAATTTCAGATGTGCAAGTTTTTTCTAAAGAAATCCAAACAGATCCAGCAGACAATGAACCACCTGATTACAAAACCCTCATGCCTTTAGAGCGAACGGTCATAAATGGGCAGCTCTATGAAGACAGTGATAATGAGGAGGAACAAACAGTGTCTTTCAAAAGCAACTCATCCACCACAAATGCCGCGAACAAAAAATTGTGGATCCCTTGGATGAAGTCCAAAGAGAGCCATCTGCAAAATGGAAAGATACACACAAAGCAAAATGGAAACTGTGCACAGACTGGAGACCTAGTGCTAAGCCATACACCTGGCCAACCCCTTCACATAAAAGTAACTCCAGACCATGGACAGAACACAGCAACCCTTGAAATAACCAGTCCTACCACTGAAAGCTCTCACTCCTACACCAGCACAGCAGTTATACCCAACTGTGGCACTCCAAAGCAAAGAATAACCATTATTCAAAATGCCTCCTTAACACCTGTAAAATCAAAAGCAGGAGAAGGTTACATGACTCCAGAGCATGTAATTTCTCCTATTACTATGACTACTTTTGCAAGATCTCAAACTCCTGAATCATGTGGTTCTTTAACTCCTGAAAGAACAATGTCCCCTTTGGCTTTACCTGGTTCAAGTTCTCAGGAACAAACTCTCTCCTCGGAGCCTTTGGAAATGGGAGCCAAGCATGCTGTTTTTAGAGTATCCCCAGACAGGCAGTCATCATGGCAGTTTCAGAGATCTAACAGTACAGGATCAAGTGTAATAACTACTGAGGATAACAAAATCCACATTCATTTAGGAAGTCCTTACGTCCAAGCTCTCACCAATTCCAAGCCCATCAGCCCTTGCAATGCAGTGCAAGACAACAGAACTCCAGCACTAACTAATGGCCTACCCACTAAGCCCACCAATAAAATCACCAGCAGTATTACTATCACACCAACAGCCACTCCTCTTCCACGGCAATCACAAATTACAGTAAGTAATGTCTATAACTGACCCCCATCCATGCTGACACCCTTACCAGCAACCCATCCTGTTTTTCATCCCAGCAAGAATTATTTGGAACAGCCTCTTTACTTTGGGAAAGATCTGTGCATGAACTATACAACAGCATATGGAACTAACGTTAAGTTTTGCCTGCTTAGTGTTATCAAGTGTGCACTTACTGTATATCTTCTCATTGAAATACAGTTATGTAAAATATTTAGTCTTGCACTTGTATAAATGCATCTTTATGTATTGCCATTTTCAAAATAACTCACATTACTTTTGACTGCAACTTGCCTTGGTAAAATATTTTAACATTACAAAAAAACCAGTAAATAATTGATTATTTTCATCATTGCTTGCTGAATATTTTTTGTTTGTTATGTGTGGTTTGTATTTTTCTGCATGTATGGTAGAATTTGAATTAAGCCATAATACTGCCTGCTAACTTCAGATAAGACTTGATTCATTATCTTCCCTGCTGTTTTCCAGTTCCTTCTAGCCCTCTCATTTCAGGTAATTATCAGTACATCACACATAAACACACAAAATATTATGTATTGTATAACACTGTTTGGTTAAAACTCTTTTTAAACCTTCCTGCAAACTTTGCTTGTAAATGAACTGAGTTCAGAAGCTTCTATCACAAACTCCCCAAACAAGGGGTTTCTTCCAATACAACAGAAAAACTGCAATCATTTAGGTATGCTGTAAAACAATAAACAACAACATTTATATTTCTAAAAAATAATTCAGGAGAACAGATTTACATACAATATTCAAATTTTGTCTAAGCTCCTAGCCATCAGTTTGACAAACAGTATACATCACACAGGTACACTGAAGAAGAAACAAGATTACCAAACTATGGCATACCTTCATGTTTTTCAGTTCATAGACAGAGAAGGTTTGGCTGCAGCATTAAGAAGCATTACTAGAACAAGTCTCCAAACATGCGGGCCTCTGGGTTGGGGATAAATAGGAGTGCCATACAAAATGGACAAAGCAGGTTAAGGTATTTCAGTGACAGTGTTTGTGCCTAGGAAGAGGACAGAAATGTAACCAATTCTGTCCTTTACACATGTGCCAAGTAGTCAGTTTTAATTTCCCAGAAAACACTGCTAGTGGCAGCTTCACATACAATGTAAATCAGTCCAGAAGATCTAGAGTGCACTTTCAAACTTCTTTTTCACAAAAGCTGTTCACTCCAAATCTAAATTGTAAAAATTGTTCTTATTCTAAAAAGTTAAATGCCCATAAATCTGATGCTCTTGTGAGGGGTATTATTTTTTTAAAAAATTAAAAACTGCAACCTCCTTATCAACAAGGAAGTTTGCAAGTAAGTAGAAAGTCCCTATCCACTAAACCCTTATCTTTATTCTGCCTATATTCCCTAGAGAAAAAAAATACTTCTGCAGTATAACTTAGCAATGGATTCAGCAAAGAACTTTGGCCCATGATCTCACATAACAAGGGGACTTCTATCATTTTAAGTCTTTTTGATTGACGGGAAACTAAATGTTTATAACTGTAGATAATTACTGCTTTTAGAACCGTTTCTACTGAAAAGCAAAGTCCACCACCCATATGCACTTCTTCTCAGTAAACAATGGGAAGAAAAAGAAATTAAATTATATAAGATACGTGATAGAAATGGATATTAACATATGTATTACAGTTGGGCAACGGTAATTTCAAAAAGAGAAGTTGTGTGTGGACCTGCACAACTCCAGCTTATATAACCTGAAGTTACTAGGCTTCATAAAAGGTCCTTCTTCCTTGTTTTGTGTCACTCTATCTCCATGGCTGCACAACTGAGCCCTGACTAAGACCTGGGTCAGAAGGAGTCTTATTCTGCAAAGCAAACTTTGACTCACACCAACTTTAGCAAAAGTTACTGATGAAGACAGCAGCCAGCACTCAGGCAAAACAAGATTATAAAAATTTTAAAGCGTGCTAATTATACAGACAAGTTACCTAATTACATTCATGTTGCACATTCTTAACTGCAGGGCTCAGTCAAAACCAAAAATCAGTACATTTGAAATACATTCTCTGCACTTCGGTTCTTTGGGACACTGCATATCCTGCTGACCCATACCTAAGATCTCTGCAGGAAGACATTACAAGCATGGCACTGAATAACTGTGTCTGAAATACCCACTTGCCAGCATACTAACAGACACCAAATTCTCCAAAAATTAAAGGATTAACTCTTGTCCTCCAGAGGCTCTAATATTTTCTTCAGTTAGACTGAAAAAGCTTGTAGAAAAAAAAATTCAGCTCTACCTTCAAAACTACACAGAAATGTGTTGATCATTAATTATCTGGCCATCTATTACAATATCTTATAAAAGAAAAGCACAAATGAGGACATAGCAATAATCACGCACAGTGCTTTGGACAATTACCAAGCTATTATGAATAAGGATGTTCAGTCTTTAAAGCTAAGATTTGAATACAAAACCCAGATGAGGGTTCACACCATTTATAAGTATAATCCATGTCTTAAACTCATAATGATTTATCAGTAACTGTCTAATTAACAAAAGACAAAGGAAGCAGCCACTCATGACCATTAACTTTTAAGTAAGAAGCATCAGCACTGCCTGGAAATGAAATGGCTACATTTCCAAAAACCACACTTTGATTAAGGGATTCTTACATTCCTCTACTGATGAAACAACCTCTGTGTAGATTTAACTGACTTCACAGCAAAATTTTTGTCAGTCATTCCAACAGATAAAAAAATCAAATAATTTTTTTTGCCTGAAAATAAGGTCTGCACAATGAAACAGGTTTGTTCTGTTTGAGTTCCCAAGATCAATTTCAAAGCAGAGAAAATAAACACCTGGATGTATTTGCTGAGAGCTGAAACTTAATTGTTTAAACAGAAAGAAGTTAGCTGTAATTTTATCATATAATAGCAAATAGAAAGCATAGCTTAAGGAATCAAATTATCGATTTACAAATTAACCTTGAGTTGTTCAGATCACCACTCCATATTTCAGAGTATTTCCACTTTGCTGAGTGGTAACATCCACCTACTTCCTTGGCAGACAATGAGAAAACAGCAGGGCAAGGAGAAATTTAAATAACTTATCTGCACATTGATTCAAACACTCTGAACAAAAACATCAAGCGGAATCCTATTAAAATGCGACAAGTAAGGCAGCTTTTCTAGGAATTTCAACTACTCTGTAAGTGGTAAGTATTGCTGTTAATTTGGAGGCTGAGACACTTTTGCTTTCAGCAGTTGCTCAAAAGCCTAAAGTCTGACAGGTATGTAATGATTCATTTAAATGTTATGGGGAAATAAGGTCACATAGTAAGAAGCATATATCAGAGGGATTACTGTGAAAGAGAGCGTAAAAACAGTTTTCAGCAGATCATAATATCAATCCTTCTCTTTTCCAAATCTCTTGGCAAGCATCTCCTCTAAGGTTTAAAAATCTACCCTTTCCCCTTTATGTTTAGTTCCCAGCAAAAGAAAGAGAGAATTAACTGATTAAAAAATGACAGCAGTTACCATCCCATTTTCTTTCATCTTTTTGGGTTTATTTCAGTGAATGATCAAATGGACACAAGCAAGGGCAGCACAAACACTTTGGTGCTCAGCATTTTTAAGCCATTCTTTTTACGTGATTAAATATCTCAGAAGAAATACTTGCAATTTTTGTCCTTACAGGGAAGATGAATGAGGGGAGGGAGGGAAAAGGAGGAAAAGCAAAAAGAAGAGAATATGAAGTGATAATGGTAATCTGAGACCAAAGCGCCATCCATCAACTATGAGGTAGTGTTTCAAGTTATTTAAAGACCTCCTGCAAGTCACTAATTAAGAAATAGAACTGATAGAAATTACAGGAGCAGAGTGCTAATCTTCCTGATCCAAAGCACTACAGCCAATACAGTGTCTGGGGACAGAATGTAAGGCTGTAATAAGAAAAAGGTCTGTATGTAAGCATTTCATGCAAGGCTTAGGAAGGCGTGCTCCCCACACTATGGAAAAAATAATCAGAAGCAGAATTGTACAGCTCTATTTTCTGAATAAGATTCAATGGATGCGGCAGGGTGATGGAAATGGAGTAACCATCTGCAGGATGACTTTGTCCCTAGGAAACAGATATTGAGACAGGCAAAACAAAAACTGACAACTGCCTAATCTCCAGGCTTAAGCAAAGACTACCAAAACATTATGTTACCAAGAAACAGAAGAGAAGAAGATCTTATGGTTCAAATACAGCACAAGTGGGTGTATAAAAATGCTTTAAAATTAACACCAAATACTGTAAGTGGGAAATTGCTCAAAAAAAGAGACAAACCATAAAAATTTAAGCAGCATGAAGTTTTTTCACAGATCTGCAGCCAGTGGCCCCAAGATGAAGCTGAATTCTCTCTGTGCCATAGCTGGTACATTAGCCAGAGACCCACCATACTGTGGGCACCCAGAAAGCTTCAAATATCAGAGTTGCCAACCAAATTTGATTATCTTCTGACCACAAAGCAAAGTATTCTTGAGAAACACTTTTTGAGCACAAGCGGAAAGACCTCTTTTAATCAATGTCTCTTCATTTGCCGTGCAGTGGTCTGACATCACAGGGTCTTCAAACAGGGATGGGCCAAAGAAGCTCCCTCCCCTTTTTTGCCCCTACCACAACCCAAATTACAAAATATTGCCCTTTCAGTTGTGCTGTCACCACTGTTCTGGAAGGCAGCACTGTGAACCAGGTCAAGAAACTAACCTGAATTAAAAAAAAAACAAAAAGAAAACCACAAACAAAAAGCCATACTGCACAAATTGTCATTTAAAAAAACCAAAACAAAAACCAAACAAACCACCTCAACAAAACAGGATCCATTTCACAGCACAACTTTATAAAAGAGCTACATCAGCATAACTGAATGGACAAGCAAAAAAGGAAAAAGGAGCATTTTATAGTGCAATCACTGCCAAAGTCCTGGTTCTATCACCTTTGATGCTACCACTATTGTCTGAAGTGATACAATCTAGCATGCAAATACATCAGAAAGCACTTCAAATATACAACAAGCATTCATCAGTCCCATTCACATAATTCTGGATCTCTCTTGGGTGAGAAGTTAATTAACTTGTGCAAAATCCAAGCAAGGCAGCTTTGAACGTGATTAGTATCTGTATTTTCTTATCCTTGATTGTCTCATACTCAAGCCACTATAGGTCATGTTTTATCCTGAAGAAACATCAGTCTTAGCTAGGTAAAAGGTAGAGAGTCCTTTATTTTAATTATCATTTTATATATATTAGGAAAAAAAAAATCTTGAAAATAGGACTCTGATTAATACACCTTTTAATGTGGCCTTCCAAGAGGAAAGCAGCCTGCTCACAGACTGAAAAAAGCCATGATGGCAAAAGCTAGAGGGTCTTTTTCCTTCGCCATGCAGAACATCTGTAAACCTTTCCACCATGTAAACTGACTAACATGGGGAAAACATACTCAAAGCTTTTGAACAGACAACATTAACAGTGAAGATATTTTCACGTTACAAGGTCTGTATGGGTATAAGTGCAGTTTCAAACACCTTTAAAAACTGCCATAGAAATAGCCAAACACAAATATCCCTACCTGCCCCCAGTCTGTACAGAGTGATAACCGCACTGGCAAGAATCTCACTCAACAACTGGCAGTGCAGCTTTAGGCCAAGCTGGTGTGACCCGGCTGTTTTCTCTCTGACAGCACCGACACTTCAGCGCCTGCAGGAACATCTAAGTGCCGGCACTCCCCTCTGCGGGACACAACTGCTATTGCCGCGTGTGTAGTACGCTAAAAAGGCCACACACTTCTCTTCCTGGGGACCCCCAAGTGCCCTAACAAGGTGCCTGAGACTCCTTCGACTTTTAAGGGGCAAAGGGAAGATTAACAGCAAACAATTGTTCATTCCAGCTGCATGATGATGCTGATCAAGCAGCCCCAGGTAACCTTATCCTATGGGAGTTAACCCACAATATAACCTTATCCTGCCTTGCATCTTGTCAATTATCTACTAGAAATGAGTCTTTAGTTATCCAAAGTTTAAAATATTATCATCACACTTCCCAGTGAAGACATGTCCCAAGAAAAGTAAGGCACATAACAGAATTTTAGAAACTGTAAATACAACTTCTGCCTCCAACCCTTCTTCTCCCTACCACCAGAAAGTAGATTCAAACTCGGCATTCAGGAAATAAGACCACAGTGACACATTTAAGTACATTAGTGCAAATTGTGTCACATATATGGAAATAATTTCTAATATTAATACAGATTTTTCTGTCAAACATGCCATATTATTGAAAGCTAGAGGGCTCTAATGGAGCAAATACCAGCAGAAGAGTAAAAGATGCAGAAAATAGAGCTTAAGAAGGATCCCAGGACATTTTTGAGCCTATTCCCTCACTATAACTTGACTTAAAACCTTCTAAACAAAAACCTAGTTCATACAGTTCTAAAAAACTTCTGCGATGACAACTTCACAGTTACCCAGGAATCTGTAACAGGGCTGAAATACCCTTGTCATTAAGAATCTTGCTAATTTCTAAACTAAATTTATGTTGCTGAAATTGTACTCCAGTATTCTCTTTCCTATCCCTGCACTGGACGTTAAAAATTATTTTCTCTGCAACACATATTCGAAGACAATTATTACATCTCTTCTCAGTTTTGCTTTCTCCAGATTAAACAAACTCAACTGCTCTTCCACCTAATAGCTCAAGTACTACGACACTACAGATGACTGGAGAGTCATTTTCTCTCTGCCGAGCCGTTTATAGTGGTGTGACAAAGCAGTGAGCTAAGCCAGGCACCAGCCTGGCTTGGGTCTCACCAGTGTTAGTTAAGAGTAAGGATTACACTGCTCCTGCTCACACATCTCAGTATAGTCACACACACAGGTGTGCTGCATAAAAGGGAATTCAGAGCAACTGAGACTTCTCACTTTGGATTCCTAGAAAACCAATGCCAGGACCTAGTGAAAGAAAAGTAAAGAAAAGGAAGTATCTGAATGCTCGATGCAATTGAGGATGCCTAACCAGAAATTTCAGCCAAAGCTGTCTGGCTTGGAGACCAAAGGGAATATTCAAGTTTATCACTTAATCTTAACTCGTTCGCACTTGCAGACCTGGCTTTCATTCTGACTGCATTCAGTCATCCAGGAACAAACTTAAGTCTGGCAGAGGCACACTTACGCACATATAGACATGGATTTCTGTGTAAAGATCTTCAGCACCACCCCCTGGCCACTTTCGCTAAAGCTGAAAATGATACTGTGTTACTCAAATTTCTTAAACTAAAAATTTAAGCAGCGAGAAAGAACCTTATCTAAAGTTATTTCTCCTAGATCAAGTGCTACAATGACGTTGAAAGACAAATAAGAAAACTTACAGCATAAGTACTCCATGCTCCCCCCCCTATTTAAATGAATAAAGTTCAAACAGGAAGCAAAGCACACATCATACTCTCAGAAAGAAAAAGAAAGGATTAGGACCAAAAGCAGGAGAACTACTTCAACAGCACAGAAACAGAAATATTTTCTCTCCTTGACACACACTTGCCTTAGCCCACTCCCCAGACAGCAAGCATTGCATTGTGTTAAAAGCTGGCCCATAGAAATGAGCCACCTCTGGCCCCATGGGGGAGAAAAAAAGGTGGGTATGGAATACATATCCTGATTTTTCATAGCATGCTTTCTCTGTTGTCTTCCTGAAATTAGAAGGGCCATTTTCACACTGATGTGTGAAAATGTCTCAGTTGTCACCTGTGCCAGTGTTTGTTCCCATCCCTGAAGTACCTGCTGTCATTCGCTAAGAGACAACAAATGTACTCCCTGTGTAGAGTTCTCACTCTAACACTCTTTCTTCTGCCAATTCCTATCACGGGCAATTGATGTCTGCTTCAGAAGTTAATTTAAAAATGAAGTTTAAATGCAGCTTTTTTGATTCTTAGATCATTGCTTGCCTTGAAAATTAGCTTTAATTGTTTATTTCTCCAGCTAAGCACTATGGCCAAAAACTTTGCTATTTTCCAAGCCTAATGCCTTGAACCAATATGGTGCTGTTCTACTTACAGACAGATGTACCACATAATCTTCTAATTTAAAATATGTGGCCAGTTTAATGTTTTTGGAGTTAGCTGTCACTATTGTTGCAGTAATTATTTGCTGATGTTTACTTAGACACATCAAGTAAAGGAAAACTGCATAACTACTCAGAGAGGTCACTCCTGGGCAACATTTCGTTTCTGAGGGTGTTTCAAGAGCATTTATGGGAACTCACAAGCGTTCTCCAGAACATGAAAGGCAGCTCAGCTTGCTTTTTGGAGAATAAACATATCTTTTTTCTCTTCTCTGACTTGGAAAGAAAGCAGATATAAAAAGTGGCCTACAGATGGGAACTCAAGGAGACAAAACTAAACAGCAATGATGAACACAAAGCCAGAAAATTCAGAATACAAATGAGAATTCAAAAAAGAACGAGGGAGACTAAAAACATTCATCTTGAAGGAGAAAATGAACTGGTAGAAAGGATGCATACACTTGAAGAGAATTGAAGTAATTCATGGTGTGCACACAGATTTCCCATACTTAGTTAAAAATCAAATTGAAAAGGTCCACCAAAATCTATATATAAGGGGTTTTCAGTCATTCCTGTCTGTCAAAAAACCAAACCAGACATCCCAAGATACAAGCCTGCTATAGCCAACATATCTGCTTACATGCCTCTACACTAAGCAGTAGGGAAGGAGCTAGGAGTATTACACAAGGATTTTCAGTACACATACAACTAAACCAATGCAGAATTTTATATATGGTTACTTCCAAGTGCTTTCCAGACAATTCCCACATAATGCCATTCCTTCTTTATGAGTGCCTCTTACAGCAGCTTAAGCACTGATCCAGTCAACTGACCCAAAACATTCTGTTTACCACTCTTATCTGAGATTCATAATTTGTCAAGCACAAGTTTCAGAAAATAAACAACGGTTAGTCCTTGATCTAGCTACACATGTAATTGAATTCAAAAAGCATCAATAAGTGTTTTCTGTAAATTTATGTTATTCAGTCTTTCCTCTCTAGAATTTATATCAGGAATGATGAAAACCACCAATTTTTAAGTGCTGTATGAGGAGGAAGAGAACTAGATGGGCAGTTTGTGAAATCCTTGCCTTCACTGGAAGTTGGATTGGTACAATCACTGAAGAGCAAGTTCAGTTGTCCTGGCAGAGAACTTAGCACTGGTATAGTTTATCTGGAGAGGAGAAAAAGCCCCATAATAGAGCTGTTATCCTTAAGTTTGAGCCTATGCCAGGAGTTAAGGCAATTCAGTTATTGTGGCTACAATCAAACATGACACAAGCAAAAGAGAGCAATACAAACTCTGTAAGCAGATCCAACCTTGACAGTTATAATACAGCTCTAGGCACTAAATGATAATGTAGATGTATTCAATACTGTCATTCGGAACTGCAAAATACAGCATCATTTTGAATCACAAAAACAAATTGGCTTGAAATGAAATCTGATGGTTCAGAAGGCCATATTTTCAGTTGTGGTTTTAATGAGCTAGAAACTGGTGCAAACTATAGGCCAGAGCACAGGGGTATTTCAACACCTAACTTTTCACTTATTCAATAAAACCTTAGAACTTGAATACCAGTCAGATGCAGAAAACCTGTAAAAATCTGGGCCTCCTGAAGTTAGTACTTCAGGAATACTTCCTGAAGTACTAACACGGCTGCTCAATCAATTCCAGACAATACTCCAACCACTTTGTAACCTAAGGAAGCTCTGAACTGGAACACTTCTCAAAAAACCCCAAATCAAACAACCAAACACAACTCTTAGAGATACAACCTCACTTTAGCACTTTAGCAAGACTTTACATAAATATTTTTATCTATTCATCTCAATATACTTAGCAAATGATGGTTAATCTAATTCTTTTTATAGCTGGGAAACAGACACATTTTCTATCATCTCTACAATTACATCAGACAGTAGCACTGCCAGTAACAGCTCACCCAAACATTTTATTCTCAATAATGTGCCTCATCTACCAGGCCATACCACACGGTCAGAGGCAAACTCTTCCAACTCAGACCTCATGGAAAGCCATATAGCAGTAACACAATTATCCCCTCCAACGTCAATTCCTTTCTTAACACAGTGTCTTCAGTAATTGAAGCAAAATGCTTTTTGATTTGGAGGCAAAGGGGGGATTCTTTTTCCTTTCCTACTAACATTAGGAAAACCAGACTGTCATGAAAATGCATGTTCATTTTGTTTATTCAGCATTTAACGAAGAACTTCAGTCAAATTTAAGTGAAAATACTGGGGTGCAGTGCAAAAGGAAAACTTCACTGCCATCTAGAGGTAAAATCTTGAAGGAACACAGGGAAAGAAAAATGCATCTCCTTTTTCCTTACTCACTTTCAAAGCCAAACTCCTTCCTTTCTCAAAGCATTAAAAAAAAAAAAAAAAAAGGCACTACAGATCGAAACATGATGATTTTAAAAATGAACACATGAAGGAATTTTTAGACACTCAGACTACATATCTCCTCTTTGGTAGTGACCAGGAACACAGAGTAGAAAACCCAGCCTCTGGCAGCCTGCAACTTACGGCTATCCACAGCTGGAATCTCCACACATCTTTGTGTTTAGCAGGCCTTGATGGATGCTCTGAATCAGTATAAATTCTCTCCAAACCAATTTATATCATCACCTCAAAAATTGTCTGTCCCAATGAGTTTCATACTCATTGACCAGGGAAAACACTTTTCACATCCCTTCAATCCACGTCTAGTGGATGTCCTCTCAGGCATGCTAGAGAATTACCCTATTCACCATAATGCTACATTTCTGTTGTTTATTTTTCTCACCACAATCTATTTTCCAATCTTGAACAGGTTTAGTGTATGTTAATAATCTTCACTCAGAGGACATTTCATAATTGATAGTCTTTGCCATCTTTTCTGCATTTTGGCATACTCTTTATTGAGCTGTTTGGACAGAACCCTGCAAAACATTCACAGTGTAGGTATGGTTTGGATTCACACACTAAAAAATGATGGGATTGTTCTTCTATTTTTTTCCTGGCATTTCCTAACCTGTCTGTTGCGTTTTTTGACAACTGCCAGTTGCTGAGCAATGAGGACAATTTACAGGTATTCCAAGATCTGTGTTCTGAGTGACAATACATGTCACTACTATATGTGAAATAGTTTTCCCTACATATATTGTGTCAATTGTTAGCACTGAATTGACACATATTTTTACCCAGTAACATGAATTATTGTCAGCTCTTGCTTCTAATACTCTCCCTGTTATACCACATACAAATTTATCATTTCAGTACTGTCTTCCTATGCAGTTTATGAATATGTTGAGTATCAGAGGTGTCTGTGAGGTTCAGATGCTATCTCCACTATATTATTAAAAACCAGCTCACTACTCTGCCACCTATCCACTCGCCACTTATTAACCTTGAGAGTTTTCCTTTTTTTTCCCAGTGTCCACACAAAATCTGATCTCACAAAATTCTTTTGTTAGAGACCACTATCAAGTTGGTTTTTTTTTATATCGCAATATAACATGGTCACATCTATAACACTAAGTTAAAAACTTACCTAGGTCTTTCCCTCCCACATGGGTCTCACCATTAAACAAACCACACTGTTCTGGGAGATCATTACTATTTTATCTCCTTATTACCATACTTCAACTAAGCCCAGGTTGATTTTTTTTCCTTACTCATGATCCAGTAAGCACACCTGTGATGCGCGAACTTTCCCCAAATTCCTCCACACTGAGCACATGCAATGATCTGATGTTGGCTCAGCTTTATTCTGTTGAAAACCCCTGCCATACATAATTACCTACAGGTAAATGGCAAGTTTCTGATTTGTCATTATTTTTATTTTTTTAATCAGCCGAGACAGACCATTATAGCCACTAGGAAGTTTTCTCAAAACCCATTTCGATTTAGCTCTTTCATGCTTAAGTCAGCAAAATTCCAACACTGTTTTCTATTGTCCTCATTTGAACACCATTTCCATTTTATGTTTTTTAAAAAAAATTAAGTAAAGTTCTTTTACCCTTAGCTTGACTGAAACAGATATATAAAAATGCATGTGATGCAAAAAGGTTTTCTGATAAGTAGTGGATGTTTAATCCTGGTTTCAGATAATGGTACCTTTCAAAGAAGCTTCTTGCCTTTATAGTTCTTCCCCACTTTACAGTGCACATAACTTTTTTTCTGGTATATTTACTTTTTTTGCAATTAAATATGACTATGATGCATTCTGGAGGGAGAGTTGTCTCACAAATACATTAATTCTGTGTGCACTGGTCACTGTCAAAGAATGATCTCTCACAGTGAAGTGTGAGCAGGGTATTGCCTGCTACTCAGGACTGAATGAAGATTTGCTTCTGCATGTGGGAGTTCTCTGATTATTCACCCAGAGAACCCACACAGTTCAAGACTTTGCACTGCCTCACTCACTCAGCTCCCAGGGCTGATACTTAGTCACCTGACAGACAGGAAACCCTCTCTTATTTATACTCTGAGCTTCAATCCATTGAGATTCTTTGATATTCCCCAATCAAGTAGGTAAGTTAAATACAAAGCTTCTGTCTCATTACCAGTGAGATAAAGGAAGTTCAGACAAACAGTTCTAACAGCAGTGCATTCAGATTTACAAAGTGGAAAAGGCACTAACAAGCTAAAAACACCGTTTGTTTCTCCTTGCTAATGAATGATTTATTTTCTCGGTTTATTTCCAGATTACCAATACGTTCCGTCGTTCAATTCCAACTCGGATCCCCAAACCAAAGCCTGCAAGCACAACCAAAGCACCTGTCAAAATTCCTGCTGGAAATCTCAACAAACCACTCCAAGACAGCCCTTCTGGAAAGATACGCATTGTAAGGACTGTGTCCAAAGCCTGCCTTCAAGGTGGTGGGAGAAGGTAAATGATTTTCTTTGATCTATGACATTAAAATGGATTTAAGCAATCTGAATCTCAGCAGCAGTTGTTTCCACTGGGGAAAAATCGGAAGCCATCCACATGGTCAGCACATCAATAGGCACCAATCATAGGACATCGGGAGCTAAAGTTAACTGCATGTCTGCAGGGACCATGCTCTGCCCCTTTTTTCCTGATGCAATTCCAGGTTTTGGCACTCACAGTACAGGAGCACAAGACACAAATAAGTTTCTACTATAAATTCAGTTTTGACATGTTCTACAAATAACAATAGTAAGGTTGTCTCAGTAGATTTATAAAAACGTGGTCAATCACGTGAAGAGGGGCTGCAGAAGGTGGTGTGTTTTCAAAGTTGATCTAGCAAAGAAGTGCCTCAGTATGGATATCCTAACCTCAACATTAAAGGTGGAATGAAGAGAGGCATGGAGAAATCTGCCCTTGTATAATGTATTGAACTTAGAGAAATGTAGAGCTCCTTGCTGTGCCAAGCATCACTTTAAAAGCATGATGTGAAGATAAGCAACTCCCTCCTCGAGGAGTTAACTAGTGTGACTATCTCCACTCCATTTCATGCAGATGTTATATTAAAAAAACAGATGTGAGAATTAAGATGGATATTGTTTGCAGCACCTATATCAACTTGCATCATTTGCACTACAGTATTTAGACTTCAGTTCACTTAAACAGTATTTTAGAACTGAACAAAATTAGTATCAAGCTTAACAGTAAGTTGTGGCTTACACAGAAGTGCAATTTTATTCTTGCATTCCTCCACAATTTTGCCCTTCCTTTCAACTGCTCACATTCACTTAAAACATGTAACCGGATTCATTACTCCTAGTGAAGGTGGTTTTTTTTTTAATCTGAACTCATTGAACAAGAAGTTCTGGTTCATCCATGAGAGAATTTGCCTTTTTGCTTTTCTTAAAGCATAACTTCTTTTAAAGACTTAAAATTCAAGGTTTCCCTTCAGCCAACACACACACAAAAATACCTCAAACAAAAAACACAAACAAAAACATTAGAAGAGATTCCGTGCTTGTTGTTTCCAATTTTCTGAAAAATATCAATTGTTGCTCTGCAAGAAAATTTCTCACTGTTCTATAGAACGTTAAGAAAGACTAACAAAATACTACTATTACTGCAAGGAACCCCTCCCCCCCCCCAAGAATCCTGTAATACTAACTAACACGAGTTACTATTTTAAAATATAAAAATTAATTTACTTGTCTGGTATTAATGTCTCCCTCATTCTTCTTCCCCTAACAGAGTGCATTCCAACAGTCTAAATGGCTCAACTGATAATATGTGGCAAAACTCCTTACACATAGGTGTTTCTTTAAGAACTGGCAAATCCTAATTCCTAACTGAAGCAAAAACTGGTGGTGATCACAGTGCCACAGCCAGAACTGCAATCCTTCTGCTGAAGCAAGGAGAGATTCTGATGCATTCAGTTACCTGATTTTTCCCTTTTATTTCACAGCTGAAAGTTTAACCTAATCATTGAGACAGTACAACATGTTAGTACTGCTGTGTGACTGTTTTTGCAAACCCACAAGAAACCTATGCCTTCCTCAACAGCTTCACAAGAAATTCTCTAGAATTCTCTATTCAAAAAGTTTTAAAAAATCAGTCTACTGAAAAATTCAGCTATGTCCTACAAGACATACCTGTGTTAATATGCAGACATTAAAGAATGCCTTTTCCATAGTAAAAAGGAAGGGCTTCCAGTTTTATTCACTGAATCTGCAGCTGTCAAGTTCTGAGACTCCTTATCATGTATGCTCAGATCCAAATACAGCTCACAGAAGCACACCATCGCAACTCACAAATGAATGTACACAGATGTGAAGAAACACAAATTTGAAAAAGCAGCTGTCAGCTTGGCATGCTTATCAGAAAGATCTTCAAATACTGACCAAGTTCCATCCCAAGGGACAGCAACTCATTGATGAGCCAAAAAAAAAAGCTACAAACCTCTTCATATAGAGTCCACTAACAGATGTCAGCTCTGATCAAGTAACAATGCTCTCTCCCACTGAACGCACTACAGTGAAGAGTCTGCTTCTCAACAGCTGCAAATCACACATTACAAATTGATGTTAACCGGCACCCTTCAGTATGCACAGAGAAAAGAGATCCTCTAGCAAAAGAAATCAATTCCTGCAATAGCATCCTTTGCCTTAGAGCCCACAAAGGACCCTATAAGCACTGCCAAATCATCCTCCGTGGTCCCATATTATACTTCTCATCTATTTCGCTGCTGACATACAAGAGTTTTGCTCCTGCCTTGCAATGACACAATTAATTCCTGCCTATAAGGGGCATGGCCCACATAGACTCCTACTTAAAGATCCAAAACTGACAAATGGGGATACTACGCTCCTACGGGATTAAGGGCAACAGAGAAAACATGGAGAATGAAAGACAAAGAGTGGTAACACAAAAGGAAGAAACTGGAAGAATTTCTGTAAAATAGAAGTCCATCTCTCTCCCTCAAACTGACTGGGAGATGTGGCACGCTGGCTACAGGCAAGATCCAGACATTTACAGTGCTGTGAGAATTGCTCTTTTCTGTTCATGGAGAGAAGAGGAAAAAGTTGGTGTCCTTCACCAGTACGAAATAAACTCCTCCGAATTCCTTATCCTTTCCCTTGTAATTCTGAATGCAATATAAAAATCACATGAAAGACTGGACAAAGTTGTGACATGATCTGGAATAAAGGGAGGTAAGGAAGTCCTGCAGATGCATGACGTGGGACATGTGTAACACTAAGCTACGCTGCTAAGTAGAGAATAATCCCTAACCACTCCCTCCACAAATCTCATCTCAAAGGTTTGCTGAAGATGTTATTGGGCAAGATTCCTTAGTTTTTGTCATGTGACAAGGTAAAAAGATGGTAATCCCTTTAGCATTTTTTTTCCTTGGATTTTTTGGGCTTTTTTTACACCTGTAAATCACTTGCAGCAGGGTAAACATTCATGTCTCAAGGTGAGAGTAACTATCTTTAATCTTTAATATGGAGTCTAAAATAATGACTCCCAATGATGTGGCCAAAAGCAAATTTAGAATTCCTTATATATCCATACACTAGGATATATATTTATATCTATTTTGTGTTTTCATACTCTTTAGGTGAAGAGTATGAAAGATGTTCATACTCATTTTAAAAGTAGCCTTTTCTAACTACAAATTGCTCAAATCTATAACACGCCTGAGAGCTGAGTTATGATGAATATTCTGTAGGTCAGAACTTATTCTAGGGTTAATTTTAAAGGATCTGGCAAAAGATCAGTATTTTAAAAGTACATTTTGAATTCTGCTTTGCACCTACAGTTATGGCAGAGATGCTATTTTTAAATAGGTCAGCAAATGAGGTTGGATAGTATTTTTTTTAACATAACTTAATGTTTCACAGAAATAAAATTGACCAAGTCTGTCAAAGGTGCTCACTAATGTGCAATTATTTTCTTGTATTGCTGCCTACATCATACATTGTGAACCCTGATTTCCTCTTTTATGCCAACTGATTTTAAAGCATTTTACAGTATCAATAAGATGCTGTACAAATTAACCTTTGATTTTACCTGTTCTACGTGAAAAATAGCTACGCAAAATAAAAGTAACAGATGTTTTATGTTTCCTGATAGCTTGTGTCAACTTCATCCAACAAAAAGAACCTGCCAACAAGTTTACAAAGGTGGGCTACAGACAGCAGAGTACCTGGTTTGCACAACACTCACCTGTAATCACTACTTGTAACACACTCAAAGAATGTTCTTGGAGTAAAGTATACAGGAATGTGTTAGATAGACATCTCCAGAAATTATTTTCCACCTGAATTATTTTAAAATACAATTGTGAAAATCCCAAGGAGTTTTTTGTAAATGGAAAAGTTGTCATTAACAGTCTCACCTCAAAGTCAGATGGTTCATCCATCACGTCAAAAGTTTATAATCAAAGTCCTGCTCTGTATCCAATCCCTAAAGGAAAGCTGCCAACACTGTAACAGTCAGCTAACCACCCACCCCAAATGAAACCTGCGGTTGGCTGAATGTGCAGGTAGGCTCTTAAGAAAAATTCCTAATGACGAGCATTTACCATGGGGACTGAGGCTGCTTAAGGAACCTACGTGAGACTAAAAATAAAATTTAAATGCTCAGAAGCCTAATTAGGTCTTGTGACCCCTCTTTATTATACACATACAACTTTTGTATTGCTTCCTCTGACTATTCTCCACGTACCTTTTCACAGGAAATAAGCACCAATTATCAAGACACTCAAAGAACTGGAGTCTTTGCAGAGGTGCAGATAACTCCCAGTAATTCCCAACTCTTGCCAATATTGTATTAAAAAAGAAATTTAAAAAACCCACAATCAATAAAATAGGGCACCAAAAAGTCTAAAGTCATTTTAGTTGCCCAGATCTACCTAAATTTTCACATTAAATGTAAACATTACAGAAAAAGTATTTTACAGCTTGCGGTTTCAAGACACATCGAAAAAATACAAGTGCATGAACCAGGTATCATAACCATCAGGAAACAAAAGACAAATCAGTCACAGCACTATACTCCAAGGACCAATGGCTGGAGAAGAGCTGTTTAACTCCTGCTCTTTTACAGTAACACATGGCAAGGGTGATGCGACACACCCCAGTGAGCACATGGGTGATGCTTTTCAAGTACCACAGATACTTCTCCCTCCAAAGGCTCTACTATGGATATACTGTTTCCAAGGCCTTACAGAACTGTAAGTAGGTTCATGTCGGTAATGGCAAACACAATCACAGAATATTCTGAGTCGGAAGGGACCCGCAAGGATCATATATTATTCAAAAGCCTTTCATCAAATTAACTCTTGAGAAGAAAATACAGTTTGGAACGTAAATGAATGCAAGGGAGAGCGAGCTCTGAATTCAAAGCAAGAGGTTTTCCCATTCCCCTCGCCCCGCTTTTTAAACTTCGCTTACATGTATTTTTGTTAGGTGGATTCCTGTTACCTAAATACTGGTATTTTCGTTTGCCGCTCCACCGTCTATCCCAGGGCTCATATCAGAGACTGGACATCAACTCGCTGCAGAGATTCTGCTTACANCGGGCCGGCGGTGCCCCGCTCCCCGCGCTGCCGGGCGGGCGGGGGGACGGCGGTGCCTTGGGCACACCTGGTGTGACAGCTGACATTACACCTTGCGGACTAGTCTCCTGAAAGAAAAATAGGCCTTCANCAGGCACAGGAAAAAAAGCGAGCGAGAGTGGAAAACCTGGAGAAGTAAATTAAAAGCAGAGAAGGGAAAGGCGGAGAGGGAAGTGAAAAAAACCTCCAAAATCCAACGAAAAGGAAGGAGGGCGGGAAAGAAGGGTGGGGGGCTGGCTCTCAGGTAAAATGCTTCAAGCCCAGCGTGAGGAGGGAGCTCCAGGGGAGGCGTACCTGGAGTGCCGCCCGCCCCGGTCTCGGTGTCCCACCACGGCTCCTCCAGNTGGGAAATATAGAAGTGAGAGAGAAAGAGGAAAGGAATTACAAGTATTACCCCCTCCTTCACAATATTCATTTAATTGCCTCAGCCCGGTTTCATACTGTAAAATACCTACTTTCTTGGCTGAAGTAATTCATGTAATGTTTTCTGAGGGACAGATACATGCCTGCAGGGGGTGCGTGTTACCTTGGCAGGAGTGCTCCCGGTCCTCTAGGACCGGAGCCTGCAGGGTAAGCGTGCCTGTCCTGTGTCTCTTCCCACAGGAGCCGTCCCGCTCTGAGCCTGGGCTTTACCTGCTGGAGCACATCCCGAGCCAAGCTGTGGAAGTGAAACAGACCAGTGCAAAGACTGGAATTTCTCATAAGGCGGCACTGTTATTCCGTGTGTAACCCTGTCCAATGATTTTTCCTGAACTTCCATTGAAGGATACTAATTTTTCCCCCCTTTTGAGAGTGCAGGTGGGTAAGGAACGTGCATGACAGAGAGTATTAGTGTCGTTCTGCCCAGGTTCACTAATGGATGTCACCGACTGATTTTTAGCCCTTGGAAACAGAGTTCTGCGTGAAACTTGTGGATTTCCCCGACTCGCGGAGTACGTACAACCTGTGACACATTAAACACTGTGGGGGAAGTCACTTAATAATCAAACCTACATCTGGCAAAGCAGTTCAGCTTTATGAAAACCGAGAACATTCAGATCTCCAGCAGACCAACCTCCCTGCCCTGCTCCAGAGGCGCTGGGCGGCCACTCCCTCAGAAACTGCCCCTTCCCCGTGCCCTCGCCTGCCATCGCCCCGCCCACCTCTCGTGCCAGGCTTCCGCGCTTTGCGGCCCGAGCCCTCACTCCCGGCGGCGCGGGAGGCGGGACAGCAGCCGGCAAGGGGACCGGCTTTGGGAGGAGCGGCGTCGGGAAGGAAACGCCTCCCGGGCGCGCTTTACGGCCGGTCGAGCGGGCACGTCAACAGCTATGGCGGAAGGGGAAGAGGCGCCGCCGCCGCCGGGCAGCTGGTGAGTTGTTGGGGTGGGGGTGCTCTCTCTCCCGCTCCCCTCCCTCCCCTCCGCAGCGGGGACGAGGGGAGAGAGGCCGGAACGCCCCGGCCGCCGCCGCTCTCCCCCCGGGAGCCGCCGCGCTCGGGGCGTGTGCGGGGTCGCGCTGGCAGCCCGCGAGGAGCCCCCAGCAAACGCCGCCGGCGCTCGGCGGCTCCGGGTCCTCAGAGAGGAAGGGCCCCGTCAAAACACGGGCGAGACACAAAACGAGGGCCGTGCCCAGCCTGGAGCCAGCCAGTCGCTCCAGTTTAAAATGACAGCTTTAATATGCGGTAGGAGCTGCTCCAGGAGTCTGCCTGGAGTAGAGTTGCTTTGTTCAGTTCGTTTCCCCTTTCGCTGGGTGCCTGCTCTCAGGAACAGGTGACAACAGTGGGTCCTGCCTCATTTTCTGAATGATTTTGTTTACCACCCTTCCTTAGTACAGCTATTACTTATAATGGATTTTACATTGAACCTCTAGGACAAGAATAGAGACTATTTCTGGAGCGTGTATAGGATCATTTTGATGGTAACAGTGATGTGATTTGAGTATTTGTTGCATGTGTATTCACTCAAGATTGTTGAGGCTTAAATAGACTTTGTGTTTAAACACTGAAGCTATTCTTACTGCACCCAACATCTCCATTTGCATCTTAACTTTGTTTTTGTCTTCGCGCTTCTGCATTGCATGTGATTTTTCTGTGACTGTCTGCCACACCATTGCTCTTTGTCCTTTCCACGTATATGCTTTTCAAGCAATTACATTACAGACCTGCTTTTTATGATCATTTCCAATCTGACGTTTTTGCTTTTAGGCTCTAGTTAGTGTGGCAGATTCAAAGTTTCCTGCAAACAGAGCCTAGCCTTCTTTGTGCATAGTTATCTCACTATAAAGAAGCCAGAATACACATGCAGGTGTAGGTGGGACCTCTTTTTTGTTGGTTCTACAAATACAGCTTTTAGTTAAAACAACTTAGTATCATTAACTAGAAAATGAAAGTTAGTTGGTGTCACTTTTAATTCTTGGGGTTTTTTTTTCTTCTTTTAGTTACAGCCTCAAAATTTATGAAGCTCTTTCTATAAGTATGGTGTTGCATACACATTGTTTCTAAATACAGACATGACTGTTGGGCCATATAATTACGAAGTGGGGGATGGACTCACTGACAGTGCAGTCTTGACACTTTGGAATATAACCCTGGACACTGAATAAGAACCATGTTCAAATACCTCTGAAAAAAGTACTTCAAATGGCTTCAATTACTAATATTAGAAGAATATTGCTGCCTCCCAGATCACAACAAACCTCTCTAGAATTTCTGTTTAGGATGAGGACAAGTGTGTTTTCCAGACATATTTCAAGGCACAGCCTACACTGTTGATATTCTGACTGGCAGCTTCAAAACTATAGTGAATTTAATATGCTGGTGGTACTAGAAAAGGCAAACTTGAAGGCACTTGTTAAAACAGATTTTTTAAGTCTTTATGGGAATAATTCAAGAGATTTATGTTTCAATGCTACATTAGTATGTGGCAGTGCATCCTGTTACTAGAGCTGTATGCTGTGGATGACAAAGCTGCATTCCTGATTACTTGCTTAGAAACTTCACATGGCTTTTTGGTTTTGTTTTCCTGTTTTGGTTTTTGTTTAGAAGCCAGTTTCAGTGGAGTATTTTCTTTTTCATTTATTGATTTAAACTGTTGTCTTGTATTCATATTTCAATGCTGTGAACAGAAGTTGTTGAAAGAGCTTTTTGGTGTAAATTGCTACACTATCATATTCTGAAGTATGTAGGATTTCAAATTTTAAAAATCCCCAAACGTGAAATGATACATATGTACGCCTGAGCTCTATTGGGAGCAAAACTGGCAGTGCTGATTCCATATCCTCTCTTCACTTCCTTAAGAGGATTAAAAGGCAGATGGAATTTTGTGTTCAGAGACTGTTGCAGCACCTTGAGTGTGTAGAATCTAGACATGCTCACTGACATAAAAGTCCCTCTTTGTTTTGCCTGTGCTAACTTGTCATGCAGTGCTGGTAGAAGTGATTTGGGTAGGAGAGGGTGGGGGGAAAGTGTCACAAACTACTTATGAGTTAAACCCCTCAAGATCTGTACTGACTGCTCAGTGTTTTGCTCAAAAAAAAAAAACAGGGACATTTGCCATTGCACAATAAAATAAAATTTTTTAAAACCCAGCATCACCACCAACCCAAACTTATATATGGAGAAAGATGAGATTGTATTTTTTTTTCTTCAGTAAATACAGGAAGTTGTTATCAAGACTTTTGATTTAAAAATGAGCAAAATCAGACAGACCTTGTTTGCTAAATGTTTCTTTTTAGCTATTTGGCATATACTCAAAAGCTAATTTGAGAAATTGCCAGCACTGTTCTGAAAGACATATCTTTCCAAAGCTAAGAATGCTGTAAAACACAAAGGTGGCAGACTGCTTTGAAACTGCTGTAAAATCTTCATATCTTTTTTTTGTCTGCTTATTTATTTTAATCATAATTTCAGTCAGTGCAATACATCTAGTCAATGAGACTGTATAGACACAAATAAGATGGTATGTTATTAGTTAAAATGCTTGTAATTGGAAATTATAGATTTTCTTGCCTCGTTTATCAAGGAAATAAATGATTTGGACCGTATATTTCTTGATCAGATTCTCAAACAGATTAATAGTTGTGAATTAATTTCTAAGCCATTTTGCAGATGATTGTTTAATACTCAAGCTTCAGGAAACTTGATCGAGTAGTAATTTTTAAGGTCTGTACTTGGAAAGTCAGGACCTGACATAACTAAATATAAGTGTAACTACAGATGGAATCGGTCCCGTGCATTTAGTTTTGCACTGGAATAATTAATTTTATGGGTCCCAAAATGCACTCCAACTGCCTAAGACAACAGGGTTACAAATCAAGTTTCCATATATCTTTCCCGTTTCTCACAGTCTGGCTAATTATTACTTGCAGCCATACTATTTCTTCTGAAAGCCCATGAACAGAAAAATCTTTTCCAGTTAAGCATGAAATTAATGCACTTGAGGAAAAAATAGAGTTTAAAATGTCAGTGAATTGTTTTTCTCCAAAAGTCCATTGGAGAAAAAAAGAAGGTTCAGTGGTGTTCTGGATACAATGGATATTTTGAGGTAAATGTGAGGGATTGATTTTTGTTTGTTTGTTTTCAATAGAGAACAAGCACTCATTAATTTCAATTCCATATAGCTCTTGTTGAGGCTTTTTCCTGGTAGTCAGGAAAATCCTGAATTAAAAGTAGGAACCGTCATGAACAGATTCTGTAGAAGTATGAAATTGATTGTAGTATTCTTAATACTTTGTGTAATTTATTGATGATTTACTGTTATCTTTTCCCTGCTGTTCACATCCCCACGCTTTTAATCCCTTATAGTGTTTATAAGTGATTATTACCAAGTACCTCAGTCAGATATAAATAATACTTGGAAAAACTGCCTTAAGCTGAATTCTCAACAGTTGATCAATTTTTCTTGCCTCCAGCTTTTTTTTTAAGTTTAAAAAAGTCCTGTTTAATATCAGTGAAGATAGTTACCTATTGATTATAATATGTCACCAGACTGACATGAATGTAAGAGATCCTTCTGTAAGTATGGAAATTTACTGCCGCTACACTAATAGGAACATTTTCTAGTATGACATTTTGAACAGTATGTCGTGTGGAAATTTACCTTTCAGTCCGTGGCTTGGGTGTAGGCTGGAATTCTATACATCTAAACAAAAATTTGAGTAGCACTTAGAAACGCGCAGTGAAGCCATGGCAGAGCAGAAAGTACAGGTGTTTAGGTCTGGAGGAGTTCGCCCATAGGGAGAAGTGCTGCTTTCTTTTCAAAACAAGTGTAATAATTATCCATGTGAACAGAAGACTTCCTAGCTGCTCTTCACTCATGAAAGACAAGGATCCAGATTGCTAGCAGTTTAGTGGAGTATTTATAGAACAACACTAACTGAAATAAGGTAAAACACAGCGAGTGGACATGTGTTAAAGTGTTGAAATCACTTTCATGTTTCGTACTTTGCAAGTTAGCCTGAATAGAATGTTTATTAGAAGAGAATTTACTTAATCTTTGAAAAGTCCTTACTTACAGCCTGTGAGCAATCTTGCATTGATGGAGGAAATGAGCAACTAATTGAATCACAGCAGACCAAGGCATTTTTTCCCCCCTGCTATTTCATTTAACTCCTTGTTGGCAATGCATCACATCTCTTCATGTGGCAGATGGCCGTGTCAGTGTCTTTCTTTGTGAGGTGAAGGAGTAAAACTGGCATTTGCCTCTCATCTTTACAGAGGGGTGTACAAAGTGGGGGTGACAGCACGTGGAAGAAGTTTTTACAAATGGTAATATATTGTCAAGCAGCAGAAGTACCCATTTGCGGATAACATGTTGAAGTCGGTGTTAACCCATGCACAGCTTTTTGAATGCTGGGTACTAGTAACTGGTAGAATTAGTACTTGTGGGTTTGTGAAACATTCTTTGCCAGGTGATTCTGTAATTAGCGTTAAGTGTAGTTTTAAGTGTTCTTTCACATTTGTTTCAAGTAAAAATTACCTTTTTATTCTCAAAAGAGTTTCTTTGGGTGACATAGAAACAAAGTTTAAGTATTGCATTTTAAAACCTTCCTGCTTGAAATAGAACGTGCACACAGCTGTTGCATTCATTTCCACGTACCTGTTTAATACTTGGATGTAGTTGTAACAACTAGTCGTATTTTGTGTGCTGGCTCTTGCTCTCTAGTCCGTTTTTCATACACAGTGTTCACAGAAACATATAATATGTCTAAGAGCACCTCATTCTCTCCAGCTGATGTTTGATGTTGACTTCTGTTGAAGCTAGATCATCCTAGAGTTTATGCAGTTCTGCTGAGGGCTAGGAGGTCTCTTTGTGTTAATGTCCTGGAAATACTTGATTTTTATTCAGGGCTAACTGATCCATTCGTTTAACTTTTTGGGCATTGACCATTACGTACACAACTGGACAACAGGATAGGTGATGGAAGTGCAAGTGTGCTTCCAGTATTCTGCTTCCCCTCCATATGTGTCTCAGGAAAGGGATTGGCAACCTATGCAACCCGTAGCCCTATAAAAAATGGACTTTAGGATTTTTTTCTTTTTTTATAATACTAAAAATGCAAGAAAATAAGGCAAGTCAGACTCTTTGTAATCTGTGCTTTCTTTCATCCAAATTTGCAAAATTACTTGAAAATAGTTATACCCAGTGTATATTTGAAATGTGATTTAAAATGCAAACTAAAAAGTAGTGACAAAGAAACTGGCTGATACAATGCAAGGAAAATGCTTACTCTTCAGACCTGTAAGTACTTGGAGAAGCCTTGAGTAAAGCTAGCTAAATATCTGCATACATTCTTCCAGGTCTGAGATTTTAGTCTCTCTGTCCAAAAGGATGTTATTTAGAAAATCAGAAATGTGTATTTTAAGTTTTTAGGGGACCAAACTTGTGAACCTTTATATCAAGGAGTTAGTTGTGGATGCATGGAAATTAAAGTAGACACGAGTTCAACAGCTGACATTCTTTTTCTGTGGCTATTTGAATTGACTACATTGTAGTCTTGGAGGAATTGAGAATTATACTGATAACACTTTAACATCTGTTACTCCATGTGTATAAATAGATGTGTTATTCACCAGGAATGTATCTTTCCACGTGAATATCTGTCCTGGAGAAACAATCATCTTCTTTATTTTGGTCTGACTATAAACCGCCTGGATGTGTGTTTAACTCACCCAGTATATGAAGCAAAGCCTTTCATAAGGCAGATGTCAGAGCAAGTAGAGAAGAGTTAAGAGGATATAGCAAGGGAGAAGTTTTGCCTACAGGACCTATGTGTCACTGCCATTGCTGTTTTTCCAGTGAGCCTGTTTTGCCACTGCTCTGCTACGTGATACTGAAATCCTGAAATCATCAGATGTGGTTCTCTCCTTACTGACAGCATGGAAACATTGAAACAGTCTGCAGAAGTTATCAGAGAGATTGTAAAGCAATCATTCCTGAATGCATACCTTCCTATCTATAATGCTTGTAAACTTCTGTTGTCTTACTGCAACAGCTGTCATTAATATTTGTCTTGTCAATTTATGTATTTTGCTACTCTCTGTATTGTTAACATTTTTGTATGTTTTAATTCAGTCTTGTGCATATGTCCACACTTAAAGTACTAGAACTATATAGTTAAATCAATTGAGTTTGACTAAGAGATCTTTTCCTATTTCAGGGAAAGGTAAGGTTAAAAACTGACTTGTTCTAAACCTTTGAAATAAATGTTCTGTTTTCTAGGATATCGAATATTTTTTTAAATAATTCCACCGTCTAATTTAGATGTAGTATTTGCTTTGTGTGTGTGAAAACTTGCTGAAATTGAAAGTTGCCAAAAGTTGTAAACTGCAACTAAATTTGCATTTTTATGGTACATTTTGCAAGGTTGTCACTTAATGAAAACAAAAAAGCAAACTTCTTTTTTCTTGGATGTAAATTGAATGGAATTACAAGTTAAACAAACAGCCTTAAAGTAAAGGAATAAATAACATTTTGCAGGTATTTATTTTTAGTAATTTCCAAGTTGTCTTATACCTTTGCATATGTGTGGGATTTGCCTGACAGTAACCTTCGGTCTATATAAACATTGAAAAATAGTGTGATGGATTTTTAAAGTTACATTTCATTATTTTAGGATAAAAGATCTTGCAGATGCTCTAGAAGAAGGAGGTTGTGATCTTGAAACTGTGAGAAACATCATTCAAGGAAGGCAATTGCCTGCTGATCTAAGGGCCAAAGTCTGGAAGGTAAATATGAGCTTAAATCAAGAAGCAGGAAATACTTGAAGTTGTGTTTGATTTAAGATAAAAGATTTAATTGCCAGGCATCTTTACAGAAGAGATGTAGTACTGGAATTTTAATATGCATCTGTGTTGATTCAATTTAAGAATAGTTATCTTTATTTTAAATTACTGCGTTCAGTAACTGAACAACTACAAAAGGACACTAAAATGTTTAGAGGGCTTTCTATTTTTGGTTTCAGATTGCACTTAATGTTGTAGGAAAAGGGGACAGCCTAGCATCCTGGGATGGCTCTTTAGACCTACCTGAGCAGAGTATAATTCATAAGGATTGCCAAGAGCTGATTGGTAAGTTCTGTTATATTTAGATCATCAGCTTGAAAACTTCTCAGTTGTCTTAGGACTTCAGTTGAATGATCTGAATGGTGTTTGTATTTTGGAGTAAGCTTTGAGGAGGAAGATGAAAGAGCAGATAAAAATCAGTGAGAAACTAAGAAAACAGTAGTATCTTGCCTATACACTGACTCTGGGGTAGGTGACATCATAGAAGTTTGAAGCATTAGCTTGTTAGGTGGTAGTTTGCATAGTCAGAAAGCATTGTGAGCTGAAAAAATTGTAATTGTTTTCCAAGCTCCATCTTTTAAAGCAGACATTCTTTGCATAGTGTCCTTCAGGTTTTTAATTGTGGAAGGCCTGGTTCTTAATCTGAAAACCTGGTGTAGCACAAAAATGCACAGAACATTTGAGAGAAGAAAACGTTTTGGAAATGTTCAAAATTAATTTTAAAGGAAGATACTTTTTAATAGCATTTTCAGTCAAAGTGAAAGGCTGTGTTTGTGAAAGCAAGGTGCTGCCAGGACATGAGAAACAATACTCCAGTCTGTCTATAAGGAGCTGCCACAGGAGCTATTTGGCAGCTCATCATAGAACTGGTCAAAACCCTGACATGGTGCAACAGCAATGATATCAGTGATCACTTGATGGAATCAATGCTGACTCATAAATTAGGATACTTCTCACAACTTCAGTAGGAGAATCTTCTATTTTATTACCTATCACACTTCATTTATTCTTGCACAAATGGAAGTTAAGGCAGAGAGTGGAGTTGCTGCATGCATACACACCTACCATTTTTTAAAGGCAGTTCTACACTTCCTAGCCCTAAAATCTAGTAGGACTTATTTTCCTGCTCTCTGTCCTGTAAAGGAAAGAGATGGGGGTGGAATTTCCACTCTGTTAATAATAATTAATATTATTAATTAAATAAATTTTTTTAATCACAGTGTCTCTTCAGGAAGATGCAAAATGTCCCAATTATATTCATAACATTCAAAATTAAGCACTTCAATGTCTGATAGTTCTCTTTTTGGTTTTTTTGGCAAATATTTTGTGAAATGTAATGATATTAAACTGATAGAGGGAACAAATGTAAAGTTACTTCAGAAGGAAGGTTATATAGGGACTTCAATTTCATGTTGGATTAAATGTCTCTATTTCAATGTTTCAGCAAAGCAAGTAGTCTCCAAATTTAAAGTAAATCTTCAGATGGCATTTGACTTTTATGTACTGTTTCATTTTTTTGAGAGGTAGAGGAAAGGAATGCCAAATATTGACTGGCTTTGATGGGAAAATATTAAGGACTTCTGTAATAAAAAAATATTTAACAGTAATGAGACTCATGAGCTTATTGTAACTGAAGGGGGAAGATGTTTCCTAGAAAGTCAATGCACCTGTGTTACTATAGTGTGTACATATCTCTTTGCCCCATCCTGGACATAAAAAATGTGATTTTTAAGTTAATGCTAAAATTTAAGTCTGTAAGCCTAGGTTATCTCTAACTTGTGATTTGGATAAATTTGCATGTCAGTGAGCTTTTGAGGAATTGAAGGTATGCATTGTGGGTTGGTCTATGTTGAAATTCAAATGAAATTGTTGGAGAGTTGAGCCTGAGTTGTGGGCTGAGCACATCAAATAGGAATAGAAGAGGAGCATTCTGTGCATTAGAAGAATCTACCTCCTTCTTTTTTAAAGATCCTGGAAACCCCAAAGTTTCATCCTTCTTTCATCCTGTTTTTGTGGTATTTAACTGATGTTTAAATGCCTTACTCTACTGGGTTTATAAAATCACTTGCATTCTGATACCTTTTTGAATGCCTTTCTCTAAGAATTTAATCCAAATTGCCAGTTTTTCATTTGTCTGGTTTTGTTGGGTTTTTTCCCTGGTCAGTCCCTATTAGTGCAATTGTGCTACGAAATAATCTCATCCAATTGCTTTGAAAAGCCTTTAACACAGTTTATATTACTGTGCCTATTTCAGACCAGTTGTCGGTGCCAGAAGAAGAGAAGTCAGTATTAATTTTGGATATTGAGTCTGTTATTACTTTTTATTGTAAATCACGCAATGTTAAATACAGTTCTTGCCTTGGCTGGATACATCTGCTCAAACCTCTGGTGCACCTTCATTTGCCCCGCAGTGATTTGTACAACTGCTTCTACGCTATCATGAATAAATTCATTCCAAGGTAAAATTCTTTTGTTTCCATATGTACTATTTTTATTGGCATGAGAAGTATTCTCTGAAAGATATGCATGTTGGTTTTGGCTAGAGTAGCACTGTTGTCAGTTTCTTTCATGTGATAATAAATTTCAATACCTATTGGTTTGAAATCCAGGAGATGATTGGGTTGGTTTAAGATGCAAAGACTTAAGGTGTGACTGATCTAGACTCAATATGCCTTTTAAAGAGCTGTCCTTTCATGCAATATCAAAAACATTTGTTTATGAGTTAATTCACATAGGTTATGTGAAAGTGGTTTTTTGTTTCCTTTCCTTGTATTTTTGGTATCTAAAATACTTCTATCCCTTCAGAAACAGTATTTTGTAAACACTAATTAAGTCTCAAAATCCCTTCAGAAGTAGTTGATATTTTCCCTCTGTTCTATTGAATTGGGACTGATTTTTTTTTCTTTAAAGTTGCTAGATATTTTTAATGAAAAATGAATAAATTTTTAATGAAAAATGAATAAATTTGAGCTTTTCATGCTGTTATGTTGGTGCTCTCACTAAAATAAGTTTTTATGTATGTTGGAGCACCATAGTACTTCAGCAAGAGGGATGATCTGTAATTAAATACCTTAGTCTGATTGCCTGGAGAGGAGATTCCAGCCTGGCTGATGGATGTGTGCCCAAAATATGAAAAGTGCGTGTTTGCTGTAGTGGCAGGAAGCATTTATCAGTCCTGTCACTTGACTCAGCTCATGTCCCTTTCTGCTCTGAAACACTCTTGGGTTCTGTGAACTGTTTGGGGACAGTGGTGTTACGGTCACGTAACTCATGTGCTTTCATCTGTAGAAGGCTTGCATCGTATCTGGTATTTGAGCTTCTCTGTTGGAATCTAGGTGGTATTTCAATGAGATGTAGACTATTTCCTGGGGTTTTTTTCTCTTCAGTGGGAGAATGAAAGACATAGAAAGCAAATTTATAGTAGAACAGCAAATCTCTGCTGCACTGGTACCATGCTTGCCTTGTTTTGAGATTTAAATCTGTTTTAAATATTTCTGTATTATATAATACCATCAAGTATTGTCAGTATTACATTTTTTTCTGCTGCCTTGATAATTTGGTGGGAGTTTCAGTGTTTGTGGGGTTTTTATTGGTTTGATTTTGGTTGGTTGGTTTTTTGACTCTTGAGGCAAGTTGACTTCATGATCAGTCCCTGTGAATTAAAAGAGCAGGAAGTTATATAATCACAGAGTGTAAAGAATTGCTACTGTAAGTCTGAAGACTGCAATATTACAGGAAAGTTTCTTGTTTTCGTTGCTACTCTTTAGGGATTGTTTTATGAAGGGAAGACCCTTTCATCTATTCAGACTGCTGCTTCAGTACCATGAGCCTGAACTCTGCTCCTTTCTTGATACCAAGAAGATGACTCCAGATTCATATGCACTCAACTGGGTAATAAAGTGAAAGTAGGGAAACATAATGAAAAATAAATTTCTGTTAAAATTTAAGTACGTGTTGCCAGTTTATAGAAGAGTAGTACCAGCAATTATATTAAATTATATTATATTACAAGCATGTATTAAAATAAATTGCATGTTTTAATATAGTGTGGGCTTTTTGTCTTTAGTTGTTTAACATAAGGTATGAGGTCTTGTTAATGTCACATTTTTATTATACTGGGTGAGTACCTTTTGAGCCACTGATGTTATGAACTTCTTGGAGTAAGGAAGAATGAGAGCAGCTGACGTACTCAAAAAGCAAGAAGCCCTGATGTTAGTTTTGATTGTGGGCAGCTGTATGTTGTAGATACAGATAAACATCAGTCTAACAAGTCTTTTAAAGCTGAAGTATGAATTGTTTTAAAAACCTCCCTGCTAAGACATATATTTATGTCTTTTAGAATTTAGCCACGTACATTATACAACTTTTGAAGCATTAGTCATTTCGTCTTCAAAAGTGCCTCAAATTGTGGGTAGTTATGAAGATACTTACCTAAATCATTTTTTATAAAGTTTGGGTAGCGGGACTACAACAAAATTCTTGTTTCAATGCTACTTAGCATATGCAATACAAAATCACAATACTGTGCTTGCACAGACAAAGTCTGTAATTTAATAAAGAAAACTTTGATGTATGAGCTCCTCTATGTTCTTCTTTCATACTCATTGGCTGTGTAAAATCTTCTTCAACTTTGTATGTTTTCAGTTAAAGAAGACTGAAATGAATTACTAAACTGTGAGGTCTGTATTTGGGTTTTTCGGAGTTTTATTTAAGGCTGCTGCCAATTTTAGTATAAAAATATGTCTAGGAAAAATTTTCATATCCTCTAAATCTGCCTTTTGCCAGTCATGAGGCTTCAAAAGAGAAATCAGGTCTTTTTTTGCCACTCTGTTTCCATTTTTTAATAAAATTTTCCTTAGTAAATATGAAGTTCCTTGAAGTTGTTTATTAGAATTGTGTGCCTAATGAGAAAATGGATCTTCTCTCTGAAAGATGGTAGTGAAGTAAGCTGGTGTAGCTGCCAGTCCTCAATGCCATGCTTCCTGGTGTACAATTTTAGAAAAAACTCTTAAGCTTCATTTTATGTAGTGAGATTACAGTAAAATTCCCTGTTTCGTCTGTGAACAAACTTGGTCTATATAGGTGTTTTACTAATACATAGAAATATATAAGCAATTTACCGAGACCTGCCATTGACATCTTGTTCATGGATGTTTTGTCTTCGGTTGCATTTGAGTCAGAATTGAATAGATCTTTTTATCTTTTGCTAGAAAACTATACTAGAAAGTGTTGAAATATTCCATGATGGTGTTTAAAAACAGATACCAAGCTTTTGAAAGCTGTAGTTGTGTTGATACAGAATTAGTGTGCATCAGCAAGTTCAGTAAGACCCCAGTGAAGTCAGGTGGTAAGCATTTGAGTTAGATGTGACAGTACATGTTATCTGGCATGTATGGAAAGAAGTTCCTACCTTTTATATTCTTTGAACTTTGCATATCTGAGAGGATGTATTTTCGAGTGGAGGTATGGGAACAGACAAACAGTTTCTTAAATGGTAATGAAAGTTTTCTGATGCTTGCAAATGTTTAATTACTCAGTCATAAAGAATCATAATGTAATGCTAAGTAAGTGATGTTTTCAAACTAATGTGCAACCATGTTCAATTAGCCCAATTCTACTGTGGAAAATAAAAATTATTATGTTTGCAGGATCCTTTCAAAGCCCTGATTGCTATGCTATTTGAGTAAATATATTCTCTTATGATTGTCTTGTTGGTATAATTGGTATTTAGCAGTGGCTGTGAGCTAAACAGTATTCCAGCTTGATTGTGTTATCTGTGGTTGAATCTGCAAGGCTGGCAGTGTACAGCCGACTTTACCTTCACAACAGGCATATTTATTCACAGATAATCTGAAGTGTTGTGCACTGTTTCCATAAAAATTGGTTCAGAGGTTAGAACCATCCTTCAATACACTGTGCAGATGTAGGTTTTTATCATAATTTTGTTAGGTTTATTTTCTTTTAGATATCTTGTATCTCTGTTAAAAATGTGTTCCTGATAAGATTGTTCCTGGTAATTGCTTTTTCTCACAATATTTTCCAAATTCTTAGCTTGGAAGCCTCTTCTCATACTACTGTTCAGCTGAAGTCACTCAGGCAATATGGGATGGATATCTACAACAAGCAGATCCATTCTTTATATATTTCTTAATGTTGATCATCCTTGTCAATGCAAAGTAAGTGTATAGTTAATTCTTTGGGACATTCTTTGCTGACACTGTTTTAATCCAGGCTTGTGTCATTTTGGTTTTACTGACTTAATCTGTGCCTGTGACTTTACTGTTTTCAGAGACGTTATCTTAGCACAAGAATCAGATAAAGAAGAAATGATAAGTAAGTATTTCTCTTACATAGCTGCTAGTGAAATATTTGCTATATACTGTAATCCCCATTTATTACTATATTTAATCGCTAAAAGATTGTTTATTTCCATGTGATTTTTCTCACTAATGAATCCGTTCACCCACTAATTCTTTTCTTACTGTTCTTTTGCTGCCCTGTCCTGGACCTTCTTTCCTTGTTTCCTTCTGGTGCTCCCACACCTAGTTTTATACTTCAGTTTGAAGTACTTGAAACAATCATCATGTTTCTAAGCCCAAAGCAATAGCTTTCAAATCCTTTAAATCTACTGCACTTGTTGCGTTTTCTGGATTATTTTCATACGCACTTGATTTTAGCCTAATTCATTGTTTTTATAGAAAATGCATTAAATTTCAGTGGAAAATTTAAATAACTCTAGCCTTTGTATTTTTTTACATACATAATACACTGTAATTAATAATCTCTAGTAGTTCAAAATGAGAGTGCTTGGAATTTTGTCATTTTGCCATATACTGCAGAATTACACCCTTGTTTTATCCTGGACAGAGAACAGTACTACTCATTTTAAAGGATTCTGGTGGTCAGAGCTGTTTAGAAAAAGTAGCTGACTTAGAATTAGAACTGAAAGCTAAAGCTATACAAAAGTGAGAATGTGGTAAAAATTAATTTGCGTAGAAGGTTCGAGCTTCTAGCAAAAAGCTTAAGTTTCTATGGATAAGGGATATTTCCTGTGTCTTCTCTTTTCATCTGGCAAGTGGATCAATATTCATGTTTAATCAATACACTAGATTGTTATGCCTTATTAAAAATGAGTTCTTTCCTGATTTGGAATTATTTATGTTGCTTGATTTCTCTGTCTGAAATAGTGTTGCATTTATGTTGTTTGTCTGTCTCAGAAGTCTTAGAAACGTCACCAGCCAATCTTGATTTAGAGGATATAGAAGATCTCTTCTCTTTGGCACAATATTACTGTAGCAAAACTCCAGCTTCTTTCAGGAAGGTAATAACAGTAATATTGAAATTCTCTTCTTTTTGATGAGTGTTTAAGCTCCTGCTGACAGTAACTTTGAATATTTCATCGCGATGTTCGTTCTTTAAACAATTTTTTCACATTGTTGCTCTGGTGGTATTTACTGTTAGGATGTTTGAAAAGTACGGTTAAGTGAAACATGTTAGAGAGAGGCTCCCCTGCAATATTCTCACTTCATGACTGATAACCTCATTTTCCAAATGAGGTTCTTGTAAGAACTGATGAAGCTAAACTTCATTTTGACACAGTTGCCTTGTAGTACACTGCACAGCACTGCTAGCTGTAATTCCAATAACAAAGAGGAAAAAGTCACTTACTATTATCACCTGCACTGTTTTTGCAACTCTTCCTTACTCATGATGTCTGACTTAGTGAATGAATGAAATAAAAGTATTTGATATCCATTGCCTTTGGCTTGTATATACTTTCTCTGATGTGTGTAGACAGGAATGGGAGGTTTTTTGTGGGGAAAAAACAAACAACTTAAAAACAAATACTAGAGGCACTGCATCATGTTGGTATGGTCAAAGTGGCAGACAAGCACATTTGTAATGGAAGTGCAGACCTTGGCATGATCTTCAGAAAGAATTTCAGTTGATCAAAAGTTCCATTACTATGTGGACAGGATACACATGTGTGGAACTTAATATTTGTGACTTAGTGGATATGGTTTTATTTTAAACTTTCACACATAAAGACAATGGCTGCAGTTAATGTGTTTTCTTCCTTGCCTTCTTAGGACAACCACAGCCTTTTTGGCAGCAGCTTGCTGGGCCTCAAAGATGATGACACAGACTTGAGCCAGGCTCTCTGTCTAGCAGTTTCTGTGTCCGAGATTCTGCAAGCAAATCAGCAACAAGGAGTCAGTATACTGAACTAACCTTCCCCCCAGTTTTATAGAAAAGGAAAGGAGTCAATCAATAACTGTTAGTTTTAAATGCTAACAGCACAAATGAGTATTTGCTAATTTAGGAAAGATATTCTTGTCTTGAAGTTTTCTCCTTTGTAAAAGATCTGTTGTCTTCAATGCATTTGAGTTCTAGCAAGGAGCATAGAGTAGCTTAAGGCAGCTGATTTGAATTTGAGGAGTGTGAGCTTAAAGTAGTATCTCACTAATTTGAAATCCTTTCCAAATGTAGCTACTGTAGAGGAAAATTTAAAATTCACTTCTCAGTACCTTTGAGAAGAATGCTGTTAAGGAATATCTGTCTTTTGCCAGTGAAAGGTTTAAATGAAAAAAAGAAAATTGATTAAACCTATTCCAGTAGAAGTTAATTGCAGACATAGATGCAGGGACTTCACTAGAAATATTTAAGACCCATATATGGATCATAATGTAGTTGGTGCCTAAGGCATCAGTTAGATTACAGTGTTTCGCAAGAAGTCAGTGACTCCTGACTTCTTTTAGCAGTTTTCAGGCCCCAGTTTTGTCATACATAATTTGTTTGGGTTTTTCCCTCATCCGAATAAAGTTAAGCATCTGTTTATATCCTGCCTAAGTTGGTGGGATATAAAGCTATCCTTATATGCTGTGCTGATTAGTAGTGGACTCTTTGATTTTCTCATTCCCACTGTTTCCTCTCAGTAGAAATTATATAATTGCACTTGGATGATCCTTTCCCATGCACAAGCTGATGGGAAAGCTGATACTAGAATACTTCTGGTGATCTGGTAACTGTAGACAAAGTTCAGATTAATCAAATGAAGTAAGATTTTTTAATAGCTCTTAGCCCCTTCAAGCAGTTCCTGTAGTATTGGAATTAGTATTAGAATGTAATTGAATTCTGTCAATAGTTATGCAATTTTAAAATTTAAAAATTTCTCTTTTCAGGAAGGAGTGAGATTCTTTGTAGTGGATTGTCGTCCTGCAGAGCAATACAATGCTGGGCATTTATCAACAGCATTTCATTTAGACTCAGATTTGGTTTGTATGCTCTTTGTTTCTTCACTGGTATTGAATTTTAAGTGAGATAGAAGGGGAGAGAAAGCTCTGCCTTGAAAAATAAAGTATCCTTTGTTTAGGCTGTAGTCTGTGAACTGCAGTGTCTAGCTATGTGACGATAAGGTTTCAAAAATTAGCTTCTCTAAAGGAGATGGCAGAACCATCATTTCACAGAGAAGTTTATGACATTAGAATGATACTAGATATTAATGATATTAGAATTTGGGATTCCAGACTTCCTGTTCTTTGGTTAGGATTGGAAACCCATACAGACTAAAGACTATACATTGCTTGGAGGAGAAATCTCTTTAGCATCCTGATTTCCAGTGAAGGGTTTAATTAATTTTTTTAAAGAGCACTTTTTTTCTTTGTCTCTTTTTTTGTCTCAGCCACTCTTATTACAGTCTGTTTTTCCGGGGCATATGTCTTGAAAAGGATTTGGTTGCTTCTTTAAAATTTTTGTGGTACAATATGAAAGAGAAAGTGCATTAATGTTGGCACTGAGGTGTGCTATGGATGAATAACTTCAATAAAGATTTTGTAGTTGCGAATTCCTAATTGAACATTCAGTCATATTTTTCTCTGTCCTTTTTTGCCCCCAGAATCACTTCCATATTCAGCGGTGTATTCATCACCTCTAGATTAGCCCTCAACTTTTACTTTATTTTACTTTAAGCAGTCTATGGAAGCTGTATGGAAGGATTTATATGGATATACACCATAAAAGACTTCTATACCTTAGTTAAGTTCAGTCCTGCATCTAATATCTTTACATCTCTAATTAAAATGATGCATTATTCAGTATTATATGCACAAATATAATTACATAGGAGAGAAAAGGAGGCTGACGGGTGGCCTTAGTGCTTTGTATAGCTATCTGAAGGAGGTTGTAGCAAGACAGGTGTTAGGCTCTTCTCCCAAGAAATGAGCAGTAGAAGAGGAAGTGGCTTCGTGTTAAACCAGGGGAGGTTTAGGTGAGATATTAGGAAAAATTTCTTCCCTGAAAGGGTTGTCAAGTATTGGAACAGGCTGCCCAGGGAAGGAGTTGAGTCACCATTGCTGGAGGTATTTATTACTTGTAGATGTGGCACTTGGGGATGTGGCTTAGTAGTGGAGAGTTGGCAATGTGAAGTTTGTGGTTGGACTCAATGACAAGGGTCTTTTCCAACCTAAATGATTCTTTGATACAGTGTGGGTTTTAACCTAGATCTAAAATAATTTAGGAAAAAACTTTCCCTGACGTATGTGAGTGTTCTGCTAGCCTTAATTGAATGTCAAATTCAATGAAGTAGAAATAAGCATTATAGATTATTAAGTAGTAGAAAAAGCTGATAGTATATGAAAAGGGAGTCCATGAAAACAAGTCTTAAATTAGCTGTCATCAGTTCATATGTATTTAAATTGTATATTGAAATTAACTTTTGCAGCATGTGTCAGTTGGTATGATTAGAGTCCTTCACGAACCATGGTGGATGAACGTCACCATGTTTGTTTTTAAAAGTTTAATGCTAGGAAAATATTATAGGGAAAAATCTTTGTGATGAAGTCATTAATGGAATTTCAGTGCATTTTATATTCTTGTATGTGCAAAGTACAGAAAAATTATTGTAAGATACAATGGGAAAGAAAGCACTTTGGAATCCATCTCAATTATAGATAGAGGAAGTAGTGAGATTTAGGACCTGTGTAATAGAGCAGCAGCCTGTATCTCCAGGAAAACCCCAGTTAAAATTCAGCCTTACTTACGGCTAGACTTATTGATGGCTAGGCTGTGTACTTGTGACTTTGTCCTTCATTTAATCCACTGTAAAGGCTAGATAATGAGAATCCCTTCTGGTCCCTCCCTTCCCCCCCAGTCCAGTTACAGATCAAAATTTCCTTATGAGTTTAGATAAGTACCTTCCCCACAAACTCAGGTTAGAATTTTAGCTGTATTGAGAAAGTCCTTGTTTCTCCATCTCTCTCATATAGAAGTTATGTTTTTGCATGCACAGTAGGCCTTCACGTATCACAGCCTTCACTTTTTGAGAGTACAAAGAATCACAGATAGCTCCTTGTACTCTCAATTGTAATTTCTTTTCCCAAATCTTGTTAAGTAAATAAGAAAAAGCTTAGTGGGGAGACAACAAGAGAAAGACTTCACTGGCACATAGAAATTCTAGGTAATTTGAAGGGTTTCAAATCTCCAAAGTTTGAATGTGTTGTGCCCAAGCATGTGTAAATATGGAAACCAGTCCCACTGCTGTTATCAAGTTAATGCAACGTGAAAGTTGCAAAGACTTGTTCCATTATTATTTGATGCCTTCACAAATAAACTAATAAATGTTAGCTGTGTTGCTTTCCTGGAGAGGGCAAGTGGGGTGAGAAAGTAAAGGACCATTCACAGTGTTCTTTATGTAACATGAGGTCTTGGTCAGGTTCCGTGTGTGTGTGACTTGTACAGTGCTGATGTTGCCTTGTTTGTGCTCAACTAATTGTAACCATCCTCAAAGTTTGTCTCCTTTCACGACTTGTGTTACAGTATCTTGGTGTCAAACAGCATTTTTTTTTGTTTGTTCATTCCACAGATGCTTCAAAACCCATCAGAATTTGCACAGTCTGTAAAATCCCTGTTAGAAGCACAAAAACAGTCTATTGAGTCTGGCTCCATAGCTGGTGGGGAACATCTCTGCTTCATGGGAAGTGGCAGGGAAGAAGAAGATATGTATATGAACATGGTGTTAGCACATTTCCTACAGGTACAATTAAACTGCCATTGATTAAACAGCTAAAGTGAAGGGTGTCTGCATGTGTTGTTGATGGTAAAATGTTAAAACCATGGATAAATGGTAAAATGTTTTCCCCTTAAAATCTTAACTGTTTTTTGCATTACTCAAGTTTACAGTTTTTAGTAAACAAACTAACCCATGTTTCATTACCATACTTGCCAAACTTATTCAACAGGTTTTTTGCTCTGATCAGAATTGTCTTTTCTGTTGCAGAAAAATAAGGAGTATGTAAGCATTGCCAAAGGAGGCTTTATGGGTAAGCTTGTTAATAATGATCTTTGACTTGAGAAATCTTGATATCTTAATGCTGCTGGTATTTTTATGAGGCTTTTGCTAAAAACCATCTAAATGAATAGAAATTGTTGGAGTTTTGTTTTGTGTAAGTAAACACTGTGCATTTGTGGTTAACTCTTAGGGCTTACCCAAATTTCTGAGTGGTGAAAAATTAATGCAGGAATTGTGGAAATTCCCTCTTTTCTTCCAACTTATCATTGTTGTGGTTTTAGCCCCTGTAAATTGCAGATTCATATGAAGATGCAGCTTCATAATTACTATTAATTGCTATTATGATTTCTTAAATCAGCAGTTCATAATTCTGCAGTTAATGTTCCTGGAAATAATCAGGCTCTACAACAATGGAGAGATCTGTGCTACTATATGAGTATAGAGGCATTTCTAGTCTCTATGTCCAGTGTCATAAGAGCTGTCTTCAAGACCAAAGCAGTGATTTATTTTTAATTGCTGCTGTATTCTAACTGTTTACTAAAGTAATTAGTATATTAGGTAGATAAATAGGCATTAGATAATTAGATTATCGTAATGCCTTTGTACTACTGAAAGAAAAGTCAGGGATTATTATCGTGATATCTGAATTTATCTGTTTTATTAAATCGTGGGGAAAAAATTGTTACTGATTAGTCTCGGGTATGTACAATATTTTCATCAGCAGACTAAGTCCAGTGTAATTCTGAATGTTTTTTAATGGCCTTTTAACAGCCCTCCAGCAGCACTTAGCAGATATCAATGTGGAAGGACCAGAAAATGGATATGGCCACTGGATTGCCAGTACCTCAGGCTCAAGAAATAACATAAACTCTGTTGATGTAAGTGATCTTTTAGCATAAATGTTATAGTGGGATGAGAGCCCTCAGTGTACTGAATTTTTTCTTCACATTCCTCATTCTGTTCTGTAAAATGCATTATTGCAAGTCATGACTGTTTTCACTTGTGTGTTTAATTTCAAACCTCTGTCTAGTCAGAGGTGACCTAAACATTTTTATCCTCTTGAGGGGAAGAGCTTGTAGATAAGAACTTGCTGTGGTCATTCTCCGGCAGAATACATGTATTAGACAACCCTTTTCCTGGCTCTTACTCACTCTGGGAATAAGTTACTATAAAGTGGCATGCAATTTCATGGCAAAGCTCAAAATTTTATCTTTTCTACAGCTGACATATGTGTAGAATTTAGCTTTTATTTTGGATGCAATATATCATTAATAGGGTTCCTTTGTTTAGATGGTCATAGCAGAGTGCTCAGTAATACAGTTTGTCAAGCTTGCTTTATGAGATCATATTTTCCTCAGTCACATATCATTGCTGTTATTCAATAGAACTCTAAAGAAATACTCGATCCTGTAATTAATGTTCTACTGAGTACCAAAAAGTAAATTACTATTTTGGAGTCTGTTTCCTTTCTTAATAAACTCACTGAGATGAAATAACATATTTTTATATAATTAATCCTTAGAGGAATTCCTTTTACAGGGTGATACTCCTAACGGTTCAGGTGATGGAAAAGGAGTGAAGTCCCTAGTGAATAAAATGACAGTTGCTTTGAAGACTAAATCTGTGAATGTGAAAGAGAAAGTTATCAGTTTTATTGAAAATACATCTACTCCAGTGGACAGGTGCGTCATTTATATCTCATTGTGCATTAGCTGGGAGCAGTGACATCCTATTTCATGTGGCTGTTTTGTAAGTGTGAAACGGGGCTAATTAGGAAGAAGTTGTCTTCCATATTCAGTTTTTAAATTTCTTACCCCTACCCTCCTCACAATTTTATCATGACCCAGGGAGCCTACTGTGCTGCCTTAGTACTGCAAGGCCAGTGTGGGTCCCTGTTGCTTTGAATGTTTATCTAGAATTTGTCATTTAATTTCACTTCTTATAATGCGTCAATTTTGTGTTCAGTCTAAAAGTGTACAATGATTTCACTTTTATTTCAGTTCCTCCCCATCCTGACTTTAATGAAATGGATTAATGACAGCAGGATTCTGGATAGGTTTTTTTGGTTGATTGGTTTTGTTCTCTTTTGGTTTTTTTTACTGCTGCATGTTGTCAAATTGAGTTTAACTGTTTTAAAGATCTTGATTTTTTTCAAGTCCTGATGTAAAGCTCCTTTTCAAACCCAGAATCCACCTTTGGTTTTTGCGTCTTCCAAGTACAGCTAGGAATGAGAATGTGCAAGTACACTGAAGAACGCTTTCAAATTTGGAAGTCATCATTCCAAATACTTATCTTAGCTAAATACAAGAATAACAGCTTTCATCTGTCGGAGCTTTAAATGAAAAGCCTGTTGTAGTTCTTTCAATTCCAGCCTTTGAAGTTGTATGTTGAATACCAAGACACTGGTATTCAAGAATCTCAGAGACGTAGCATTTATCTGATAGCAGGATTTAAAATATGTGCCAAATGAAGAGTAGTTTTAATAGGCTTGTACCTCAGATCATTCCTTCCTTTTGTGTTGGAAAATGATTTTTTAAAATTATAATTATTACTTTTATTTCACAGTTAG
Organism: Platysteira castanea; assembly: GCA_013397175.1. Taxonomy (NCBI): domain Eukaryota; kingdom Metazoa; phylum Chordata; class Aves; order Passeriformes; genus Platysteira; species Platysteira castanea. The sequence goes on along the minus strand of VYXC01012426.1, from coordinate 989,072 downwards.
AGGTAAAAAATTCTTAAATAGCATTTGGTAATAGTGTTTGCTGTGTGAAGAATTAAACTGAATTAATGTGAAGATTTAAACTGAAAGAGGGTAGGTTTAGATTAGATATTAGGAAGAAAATCTTTACAGTGAGGGTGGTGAGGCGCTGGCACATGCCAGTGTGGATGTGGATGCCTCATCCCTGGCAATGCTCGAGGCCAGGCTGGATGGGGCTTTAAGCAGTGTGGTCTGGTGTGAGGTGTCCCTGTGCATGGCAGGGGGTAGAACCAGATGCTCTTTAGGGCCCCTTCCAACCCAAGCCACTCTGTGAAATCAAGTAATGCTTACACGTAAGCCATAGGTAGTATGGGAAATGCATCTTTTAGTAGATTTTTTTGTAAATATTTCTTTATCTTGTGTCCAGCTTTCATGAAGCCTTGTTTTTATTTACAAGCATCCTCCTTGAAGAAGATACATTGCCAATATAGAGAAGTTCAGCTATTTATCCAAGCTTTTCCTTTACATATTTTTTAATTCTTTTGTTCTGTCCTCTGCCCCAATGTACTGTAGAATACCTTTCAATATTTCCTGGCCAGACAGAGCAAGCCTGGAGCGGTAAGCTTGATAATTAAGCTGTCTGACTAAAACCACCTTTCTTGTATTTAGCATGGCATCACGATGTTTGTAAGCATTGGTTACACTGACAAGATTGCTTGCATATTTTGATATTAATTTGATTTTTTGGAATATATTAAAACTATTGCTTTTTACAAGCACTGGTCAAGAGACTAAAGGAAGAAAAAAGAATGTATTGGCAGTGCTTTCTTCTCTTAGTTTCTGCTTTATTTCTGTTCTCTTGCTTACTATTGCTTTTTATGGAATTTTTTTTACCTGTTATTTCCTATATACATTTTATTAGTAACCTGTACTAGTAGAAGACAGCAGGAGCAATTACTGAACAAATTATGGCTTTAGGTTTTAACAACAGATACTACAGGTATGAAAAGTAAACTGTTCATAAAACATAATCAGAACTTAGATACGGCAGGGAATCCATATGGAAGTTCTGTCTGGAAGTCTCAAATTTTTATGCTTATCACGTGGTGGTAGAACATGCTGATAGAAACAGACATGCTCATTACTGGGAAAAGAAGAATGATAATAAGTAAATATGCTTTGCAATTCTACCTCCTCTTGTTCACGTAACTACTGCATTTCATGCAAATGTGGAGGCCCTTCACATTTGCCTCACATACACACATGCCTCACAGTGTCTTATAATTATTTCAGAAATAAAACATGTGAATTGCGTTTAGATAAAATTATTTGTGATAGTTGAAAAGCAGCTCATGCATAATCACTTTGGAACTTTGCTTATACTTCAGGGTTCTGTAGCTTTTGACCTTCTTACACTGAAATGCATGAAGATTAAAGCTGGATGAATTACTGACAATTTTAAAAGTGGGTTTTCAAGGATTTTTGACTGATGTTTCTTTCAAGTAGTTTGCACATAATTTAATCTGGGCTTCACCCAAGAACATCAGAAAGGTGTTGTTTGTGTGAGCAAAATCAGTAGTAGTTTTAACCAGGATTCTATGAAAGAACAGTGAGAATGGCCCAATAGCACGGTATATTTTGTTAATTTAGAAATACTAAAGATCATGGGGATTGTACCCCACATTTTGTTGATCTGTTTCTAGAACATGGTAAAAAAGTGTTAAAATATCAAATTAAATATATGGTGACTCTTTGAGAACTCAGAGATGCATGAATCTGTATTTGTAACCAAGAAGCTTTGATATATTGAGATTTTACTTTGGTTATTTTACTTATTCCTTTCACTCCTATTGCATATGTTCTTTCATTGGGTAGATGCAATAATAAATTAGCCCACACTGTATATCCCTGGAGTATTTTCTTAAAATTACAGTTCTTTAAAACCTAGAATGGCATTTTTTCTGCATACATTCAATTAGATCTACTTTGTGTTTATCACCAGGATGTTTCAGTTGGCAGGTTTGCCACCAAAGGACATTGTATTCAATGTGCAACCTTGTAATGATGACCTTCCATGTAAACAGGTTAAAGGGAATAAATTTCTAGTTTAAGATGTTCCCCGATTTTTATAAAGTAGCTTTTTACTCTCATTTACTCTCTTGTCTTGACTAACTTCAACTGGTAAACACCAGTGAGATCTGCTCTTAGATCCTCTCTGTATAATTCAATTTGACATTATTTAAATGTGCTGCTTCCTGCTCAATTGGTTATGTATTACTAAAGCATATTTACAAAAGCCTCTGTATAGAAGCACTGCCCTCTTGAATTGTCAGTGTCATTGATGCTTATTGCCTTAAACACTAATGAGCATGTTACTGTATGTTTATTTTTGTGCCATTGTAGACCGCATTTCTGTTTGGTTGGTTTTTTTAACTTTTCCATATTTTGTTTATATTAGTAAATTCTACCCATAGAAAATGTTGTTGTCTTTTCTAACTCTCAATTCTACTTTCAGGTATCCCTAAGTAGTAACATTAATTTGCCTAATACTAAACCCTGTCCAGCTTGGTTCTACAGTAGCATGTTAACTGGAGTTTGTGAATGTACTTAAAACAGGAACCAAGGCTTAGAGTTGGTAGGAAACATAAATGCACAGTATGGGGAAGGAGGTTATTGAACTGGAGGAAAGGGACAGGCAAGTTTTTTGGGTTTGTTTTGGGTTTTTTAAACTGCTAAGCCAGTTCTAAAGGCTAAAATCATGAACTGTTTGTTTTTTTCAGAAATGGCCTGTTTTGTGGCTTTCTGAACTTTCAGGTTTTTCTCATATTTTTCAGGTATTCTCAACAGTTAAATGAAAGAGCTTTTAACTCAGTTGAGACCATGTAATTGCAGCATTCTGAGCTGGAGCTTTAGAATATCTCAGGATTTGCAATCTTACTGCCACACATTAAGACTCAATTGTATGTGTTTGTGTCATTTAATATGATCTGTAGAAATAACTTGTGTGATTTTTGACATCAGTGTCACAATGGTGCTGGGATTGTAGCAGTAGGAAATGTTTGAGCAAATATTTCAAGATGTGACTCAAGCTGGAAATAATGAAGAGGAAGCCAGTGTTTAGGCTACAGTGGATGGTTTGTAATAGCCCCACTTCATAGTTCTTAATGCATTTTGTTATCTTTTGAGGAATTAACCAGAAAAATTTAACTTCCAGACATGTTAGTTAATAGTATTTGTTTTTTTCATCTAAATTTGGCATCCTTGTGAAGTTGCCCTGACTGTCCAGATGTGTTTTAGTTTCATGCTAGAAACTTAGTGTGTTGTCAGTTTTCAGGTCTCTAATGTATTTGAGAAGGTGAGCAGAAGTTGGGGTTTTTTTAAAACAAAACATTTCTTTTCACTTTCTTTGTTACAACAGTCAGCCTCACAAAGTAACTGAACTATGTGCTTTCACTAACCAAGTTGCTTGATGGTCACTCACGTCTTCCTTGCAGGCAGCTTTATGAAATTCTCTTGTCCTTCTCTGTTGCACAGCTGTATTTACATTTTGCTAATACCGTACTGTAGAGCTCAGACCATCAGTTTGAAAGTTACTTTTCTTCTCCCATCCCACGCCCTCCCCTGCCCTCTTCATTGCCAACAGACATGTCAGCAGCAGTGACAGAGTAGGAAAGCCCTACCGTGGTGTGAAGCCAGTGTTCAGCATCGGAGATGAAGAAGAATATGATACTGGTACAGTAGAAGATTTTCCTCTTACCTTGATTAGCTTATTTAGACAAAATTATTAAGTTGGACTAAATCATAAGTGTCTCTTACATCTTTGTCTTGCAATATGACATTTGTCTAACTATTACTGTTGATCATGTGTGTTATGGTAGTGCCTAGGACCAACCCTTTTCAAATACATAGTAGCAGACTAAATAAAAAATAATTTGTGGTAGGCACCAGCCAACAGGAGGGAATGGAAATAGATAGGTTTAGTGGATCTTTTGTCTTCACTTGTTATTTCTCTAGTAAAGTTCTTTCTCTACGCTGATTTCGTACATGTGAATTGGCAATTGTGCCTCTATTACTCAGGACAGTAGGGAAAATGTGAAAGACCTAGTTTGGCTACTGTATCTCAGTTTAAATGTCTAGTATTGTCACTCAGCGTAATGATCTGAACTTTTGAAATATGATTGGAGCTAGACTTTAAATGGCTAATGTGTGCACACCTCTCCAGTGTTTGAGACTTTGCTTTTCAGCACTGAATCTATTAATAATTGATTCATCTCTTGATACACATACAGATTGCTGTAGAATAAAAACATGCAATTTTTATTTAAGTTTTTTATCTAGCTGAGAAACTACAGGCAAAACTGGAACACCACACATTTCATAAAGGTTTGTTTGGAGTTTTTTTTGAGAGCAGTTCTAACATTAGAATGGTGCAGACCTACTGCTGCCCTGGTTTTGCTCTGGTAGTTTTAGTCCATTCCAAGTCATCATCTCACAAATAACTCTTCTGTGGCCAAAAGGCATATTTGGCTTCTGTGGGAGAAACAAGTAACTAGTCTGAGAATCTTTGACATGCAAAAGAAGCAATTCAGGAAGATTAATGAGCATCACAGGTTTAAATAACATTGATGACAAACAGTTGATCATCATCTGGAATAAAAATTGTGAAGAAGCAAAGTGAAATTATCAGGCAGAAGCTTTCATGCTAACAAGATATTTCTCCAAATGCCGTGTAATTAAGTTTTCACAGTTCTTTGAGCATCCATAATAGTGTTTGGCAAAGTCTGTGTAGTTTCAGAAAACCAGCTCCTCAAAGACAGATTGTCTAGAACACGTTTTCAGTAATGGTTGTTTACTAAGTTCTATTTATATTTCCTTTTAAAAACACTACTACACTTGGTAATCAGTGCAATTTGAATAAGCAAAGCCAGCACATATGAAGTGAAATATATACTATCTTGATACAGAAGAATGCAGCAAGTGAACTTGTTTCTGTATAATTGTTTTTGTAAAGTTTTAGTGTTTAAGGTTTTCCTGTATTAAATGGAATCAGCTGTAATAATTGCAGCCTGCTCTAGGTGAATCTGCTTGAGCAGGGGGAGTTGAATCAGATGACATCCAGAGATCCCTTCTATCCTCAGCCATTCTGTGATTCTGTGACATGAGGCTGGATTATTGTTCCGTTTCCTTCAATTTCATGATGTATTTTTTCAGTGAAAATCTTTTCCAAAGTGTGTTTCAAATTCTGAATTGCATTGAAGTAAACAGTTTAACAAAGTGTAGGAAACTGGCTTTGAGAAAGGCTCCTCAAAGAGCCTCCTGAGTTATTTCTGGGAGTAATTTGTATGAAGTTAATATAGTTCATTGTTTCAGATAACTAAATTGCTTAAATTCTTCTAATGTAGCACCAAAATTACTATGTAAACATAATCACCAGCAGTATTTTCCAACTAAGTGATAACACTTGCAGGAGTTTTGGGTGTTTCACAGAGGTCTGTGCTGAAAATTTTGGGCCTGAATATGTTCTTAAATGTCCTTTAAAAAGGATGTGAAGCCAAAGACAACAATTTTTGCTAACGATCCAAGCTTATTCGAGGCAGTAAGGACAGACTGAGTCTTTTGCTGATCTGAATGACTGGGGAATAAAATGGCATGTGGAATTAGGTATGAATTTAATGCAAGAAAGACATGGAAAAAATGCCACCCACTTCTAGTTTCAGATCCAAAGTGGTAGAGGGATTTTGCTGTGTCCAGGAGCAGTAGGTTTATAATAAGTACATACTCATTAGCAGTCAGAAAAGCAAATCAAATGCTGGGAAATGTGTGGTTCACCCACACATTAAATATGGTGTGTCTTCTGCCCTTGATGTTAGGAACAATGTTTGAACAGGAGAAGGTTCAGAGAGGGGTAAGAAAAGGTGAAGAAGGATATGAAAGGACTTTCACAACAGGCACAGCTGAATATTAGAAGTTCTGTTATGTGAAGCCTTGAAAGGTATCATTAGGTGTTCATTTCTTCTTGTAAAAGAAACTAGAAGCCACGAGAGGAGACTCTCCTGAACTGTAGTTGGCTTGGTTTTGGTACTCCTTGCCAAAAGATATTAGTGGTTTAAATGCAAAAGGTTTATATGGCTTCAAGGAAAGTCTGGACAAGTCCATGTGAAAGAAATCTATGAAACTTTACTGAATGGACAAATTGAACCAGCCTAAGACATCCTCTGAGCTAAAAATATTTGTTTGCTGAGAGAAAATTGAGAGAGAAATATCAGATATGCCTTCCTTTTTCTTTCCTCCCTCTCAATAATTCTGTATGGTTAGGCAGATCTTGCCTTGAACCAGTGTAGCTACAGTGGGTCTAAGCAAATTGGAAAGTTGGCTGATGGTGTGTGAAAATGCTTTCTTTTTTTCTTTTTTTTTTTTAATGTTTTTACCCCCTTCCTTCAAAACAGATGAAATTGATAGCTCCTCAATGTCCGACGATGATCGAAAAGAGATCGTCAACATCCAGACGTGGATAAATAAACCCGATGTCAAGTATAACTTTCCATGTAATGAAGTAAAAGAAAATGGGCATATGTTTCCCAGGTACTGAAATTAATCCTAAATTTAATGAAAATGTCCATCTTGATATACTTTTTTTTAAAAAATATTGGCTGCTGAAGTTATCCTTTATATTAAACTAGGAAATGAAAGTGTGAAACAATGTAGAACAAAATGTTACTGTATCTGCATTCTTGTATATGCAGTGTTACAGAATGGTAATTATGTATAAAACCTGGTCTGAAGTTTTGCTTTGAAGACCAGGATAGTAAGAAAAATATTTTCGGTGTGTGTAGGCTTATTTGCAAGACCAGGTAGACCCAAGTATCCGTGACTCCATTTCTTCTTATTTACCTGTCTCCATGTCTTGTACTTCACACCCGTCTTGCCCCTAAGATTCAGTGGCCCTGTTAATCCTGCAAAGAGCAGAACATGATGCTTGCTGTATTTTGACTTCCCCAAAGAGTGGATGTCCTGTTGAATCTGGACGACAGAAACCTGTGATGGGATTTCTCTTGCATCATGGTCTGTTCTTGTCTTTTATTATTATTTTCCCATTAGATGTATCATTTATGGTATATGATTGTATGTAATCAGTCATAGTATGATTTCTCAAACTGAATTGAAACTCAGCCAGCGTGTTCCCAGTGCTACTGCAAGTCCATTCCTTCCATCAAGAAGGCAAAAGTTGGTCCTGCACTGAGAGGGCAGATCAGTGAGTCAACGTTAGTGCTGGCACAGGGACTGACAGTCATGGAGTGCCAGCACTTCCTTCTAACTTAGTTTGATGCTTCATGTGTAGAGTTGCCCCTCTGTAAGTGGAGGGATGGGGTTGGGGTGTGATTGAAGGGGGAGACAGAGGCTGGAGGCACTTCCCATGCTCTGTGCATGGCCTGATGTTGCTGGTGGCTGGGATCTTTGCTGAGAGAGCAAAGGCTGTTGTGTTGAGGTGACGATGTGAACTGCCCACTCTGGCTTTGCATGCTGGGGCTGGATTCCACGCTTGTTTTCAGAAATGGCTGTGCTATGGTACTCAAGGAAAATCTGAAGTATTTTACAGAGCTTTCTTAATTAGATATTATGACAGTATTAAAACTATTTCTTAGATTTGGTAACTGCATTATCTAGCGCTCTCTGGGTATTTATTCATAGAATTCTAAATAGCTGATATGTAGTTCATAAACAAAACTAACTTGTCTTTTTCTTTCCCTTCAAGTCATCTCCTAGTAACAGCAACTCATATGTACTGTTTGAGGGAGATTCCATCACGAAAAGGACTGGCTTACATACAGTCTCGACAAGCACTCAACTCTGTAGTCAAAATTACATCCAAGAAGAAACACCCAGAACTGATCACCTTTAAGTATGGAAATAGCAATACTTCAGGCATAGAAATTCTGGCAGTTGAAAGGTAAGCCATCTCAGCAGAGGTGTAAGTGATAATAATATCCGGGATGCTATACACTGGAAATCAGGTGTATGCTCTAATTCCAAGAATTGAGTTCAAAAGTAATATTTAGGAATACATAATTCACATGTGAACTAGAAGAAAAGATCTGCCAGCAAAACAAGGAGCATTTAAGAGACCCAGAAGAGAGGAACTGCAACTATAGTTGTTGGGGATGGGATGTGTGCAAGTGTTTTCTTTTTGTAAGATGTCTTAAATGAAAATGAAGTAGACAGCTATCTGCAGCTAATACATGGATTTGTGAAGAGTAGGGTGTAAGAGAGTGGTCATTCTTCTGTGGTATTTTTTTTTTGACATCTGACTCTGTCTGTGTGTTGTATGAGGAGTCCAGAAGCCTAAACTCAAAACTCTGATTCCCTGAAACCTGATTCCTGGAAGTTACATGTTGCCATGTTCAGTATTTGCATGCTTAAGAGGAGGGAAGGGGTCAGATGGAAGAGTGTATCAGGCTTTTCTCCTCTGGTTTAGCCTCCTGTTTCTTGGCACTGTTTTAAGAAGGTTGCTGATATCAGCTGGATGTTTTCTCATCCTCTTCCTTGGAAAGAACTGTGTACAGTGGATGCTCTGTTTTCACAAGACAGAGGAGATGAGTTTCCTACCTAACTAGGGACATTGTTCTATGCCTGTTCCCTCCTTAGGTTTGGAATAGGTCAACAAAGATAAATTTTGCAGAGAACATTGCTGCTTGTTGAATTACTTCATCACCACCTTGTGGACGGGAGCAGATTGGTCTAGAGCTATCTATAGGAATTTAAAAAATAGAAAAAACCACCACAAAACGAAAAGCAAGCAAGGACTGCTATGCTTCAGTCAGACGTGCTATCTCTAGAGATCTTGAACTGCCTGACCTTATCCCATTGTCAGTTTTCCTTTCCAAGATGGCCTGTGAAGTACTCCTCAACAGTTCTAAGTTCACAAACAGGAAATGTTTCATAGTATAATCAGGAATTAAATGGTATTTTCTTAGTATTTTTTTCATTTTAATATATTCCCCTCTTCCCTTCCTACTAGACAGAGGAAGAATCAAAAGAATTAGGGAATTTATACTCAAAAATTTGATAGTGAATTAATGATGGCTTTTTCTAATTTTTTTAAGGTATTTGATTCCAAATGCAGGTGATGCTACCAAAGCCATAAAACAACAGATCATGAAAGTATTGGATGCCTTGGAGAGTTAATAACTAAAGACTTTATATCAGTTTATAAAGAAGAAGCAACCAAGATACTGTATGTGGACACAAGCTGACTGTTCCCCAACTGAATACTAATTTAAGAGCATTTTTCTGTTTGCTGATGGGAGTGCCTGAGTAGCAGGCTTAAGATAGGGTAAATTATTATCCATTCTGAACAGGATTTTTGTTTTGTTTTTTAATTATAATATTTTTGTTTTGGAGAAGTGTTTATTATAAAGGTCAGTTTGTTTCATTTTAATGCAGCTTTAGTAGGAGTGATCTGCATCTTTGCAAGAGCCGATGCAGCTGGGTTCACATTAAATGTGTTAAAGGAATGAAGGACTGAGAGATACGGAGTAGCAGTTGAAAACACAATGGTTTTAAAATTACACTCCCTTGCAAATAAAATGACTCCTTGCCTACAGTCTAGAAATTTGATTTTGCTTAATGGGTAGTATCAAAGACTAATAAAAAATCTAGCTTTGCAAGCAGAGCAGATGCAAATCTTAAAAATACTGTTTTCTCATTAAAAATGTTTAAGTCCAATTTGGGCTGCATATAAAAGGAAAAAATACAAGCAATTTGTAAAATGAAGGTTTTTTTAAAGTCTTACCAGCTACTAGGTTAAATAACTGGAATTGGTGGTAAGGGTTATTTTTAAATACTGAAATTAACTAGTTTTTATTATATGGTTGTGGTTTTTTCTAATTATTCAAGATTTTACATTTGATAGGTTGAAGCTGTTTCCCTTGTAAAGATGAGTTTGTGCATTAAAATGAATGTTTCATGACAGAATATGACAGTTGAAAACAAGTGGTCTTGCTCCTCAGAAACAAAATATCTAAGAAATTTAGATGTTTAAAACCCTTCAGTTCAGCAAGTGAGTACATGCTGACCAAAGGTGTGTTCAGCAAGATGGATGCGCAGAAAACCAGGGAAGAAATTCCAGTGCTGTTCACCTGTGATAAATGTATTCTTAACAGGTTGCCTTCATTGATTCAAACATTTGTTTATATTATTTTGAGTAACGACTTCTAAATTAGTAAATATTTGGGAGATGGCAGCTCTATGATTGTTCATCATAAGCTTTCCATTTGTTCAAGAATGGTTCTCTTGTTCAAAGCTCAGTACAGGAATGTTCTTATGGGCAAGGCAGAGCATCTTTGTAGACTGATGGGAAATCATCAAAAACTGTGAAATAAAGATAATGGGGATTAGCTTTGCTGCATGAAATCTTCTGAGTATTTCAGTAAAAGCCTATGATTTGGTACTTCACCAGAAGGTAAAATAAGTTAAACTGACCCTTATAAAAAACATTTATTCTAAGTTATTTTACTAGGAATCAAGCTAGGGCACCTTAATTCTGGAACTAATTACTTTTTTTTCTTCTTAGTATCTGACTAAACACCAATAGAATTTGAACTGTTGAAGACATTTGCATGAACTTGCACCTGGGCCAATGCTCATGTATTTATAGTTTTGCCCAGCAGCTGTTGTATTACATTTTCCTCTTCCTAATCCCTTCTGAAAATATCCTCAAGAGTCTCTGACTCTGTGCCTACTTCAGCAACGAGATTTTTTCTTGTAAAGATGTTTGTGCTACTGTTTATAAACTACAGTTGTAAATAAACCAGTACAGTTTGAACATAACTTGTTCTGTCGGAAGGCATTGAGTTGCATACTGTGTAAATTCTCTGAATCAATTAAAAGTTTTTCCTAAAGGTGTTTTGTAAATGGAAGTGAATTTGATTTTTGGAGTGGAAGAAGCTGATTATGGATCATAGGGAGCTACTGCCGGTGACTTCTTAATGTAAGTATTTCAGAATTCTGGTTAATTTCATTAAGTATTTCTGGGTGAGCCATAGTAAGCATTCACAGAAAGGTCAAAATGAATTAAGAAATAATCGAGTTATAGAAAAGGTTTCTGCATAAATTCCAGTCTTCTCAGCATCATATTTTTATTATGAAAATGTTGAGAGAATGATACAACACATTTCTCCTAGTCAGGAGGGGAAGAAGCGAGAATGACACTCAGTTGTTAACCAGGTGTATTTGAGTATTAAATGTGGAACATGGCTAATGTGTATGATTCACTGTGAGGACAGAAAATACAGCAGACCTTTGAGATCTGCAGCAAGTAAAGCATCAGGAAGTCAGTTCATAACTTCCTTCTGTGTAGAAACACATAGTCCAAAGCCATTTAGAGGCTAATAGTTTGTAAATTTTCAGGCAATGTACAAGTTACCAAGAGACCTCTTATCTTACCAAGCTCAGCCCAAACTATGAATAATTTCAATGGTGCTGGTGCACCTCTACCCACAGTTTAAGGGCTACTGCTGCCTTAGAGTGTACATACCTGTTGTGTCCGGGGGGACACAATAAGACGCTCTACACCTGCCAGGTTTAGCAGAAAGAAGAAGAATGCTTGGTCTTTATTGACACTACATATTTTTATACACATTTCAATACTTAAGTAAACATCAGCTCTATTTACATAACTTTGTGTGAGAAAATTTGACTCCAANTACTGCTGCCTTAGAGTGTACATACCTGTAGTTAGTGGTTTTGTTACAAAACTTGTATTGCTAAGCAGAAATTCCAATTACAGTACTGGAGTGACATTTTTTTGAAAAGAAAAATCCAAATAGTTGGTATGCTACTTACTATCCCTTTNAGCTCTATTTACATAACTTTGTGTGAGAAAATTTGACTCCAAGGTTAAAAACAGAAGGTTATATAAAAACAAAGCTTTAGCAAAAAACCCAAGGCGACATCTGTAGTTAGTGTTTTTGTTACAAAACTTGTATTGCTAAGCAGAAATTCCAATTACAGTACTGGAGTGACATTTTTTTGAAAAGAAAAATCCAAATAGTTGGTATGCTACTTACTATCCCTTTCAGCTTAAAGGATTTTTTTTTAATTATTTGCTAGAGATGTGTAGGCTTTTGTTTTATTCTGCATGCACCACTGTAAATTGTTGAATATAAGGTGACAGTTGTTACGATGCAGCAGTGATAGAAATGAGGTCTGGAGTAGGAAAGAAAGTCTTGGAAAATATTTCCCTGCCAAATGAAAGCTCTTACCTTTGTTTCATAGTGAGAGCTGGTACTTCTGTGCTCACTGGTGGCTCTTCACTTGTCTCACAAATTGTTTTAGATTCTAATTTGTGTAAGAATTTGTAAAGAACTTTACATGCAGAGTTGCAATTTTTTAAATTGCCTTTTCCTGTTAGCCCTTACACATGGGTCTCACCTGTGTGATTGTATCTTTTCCTTCCAACTACATGTCAGCTGGAGTTTTCAAAACTTCAGGTACTGTCAAATAAGCTTTTTCAACATAGGCATAGTCTGCTGAAGGTGTGAAAAGTTTCCTTTTGGGGAAGGAAAAGAGTGGTACTATGTAACTTGTTCTACTGGATATACTTAGTGCTTGCACATAGTTTTGGTTTGAAACTTGGAAAATACATTTTATCTCTCTGACCCATGGGAAACTGGATTTTTGGCCTGTGCTTTGCACCTTAAAGGCATGATACAACTTCATTTTTTGTTCCTTTTCTTATATGGGAAGAAGTTGGGAGACAGCTGTTCTTTGCTCCTGGAGCCCTGCAAAGTGTGATGTCTGGGGGAAAAAAAAATTTAAAAGTTGTATATGCTCTTTCTACCACCATGGGCATGTGTAAAAAAGAGGGAGGGCTGCTAAGGGCTGCTGCACTGTCCATTCCTTTGGCTTGGTCAGATAGGGTTTACTGCTCCAAGGGGCAGGTTGAGCATTCTCTGTTTGAAGGAGGGTTTGTAATTGCTGCAAGCAGTAGTGGCTGTGCATTTTACGGTGGTTATGCACTTCCTGTCCTTTATCTCTCTGCGTGTTTCCTGAAAGGGAAGGTGTGTAGGAGATTGACCACCCTGGGTTACCCATTCTATCTTTGCTTGTTCTGCCATCATGTGCTTTCAGCTTACACAAATAATCTTGTGTGAGAAATACTGCCTCTACACAACATGAATCTACAATTCTACAAACATGCTTCTAAAAACGCCCAAGGCTGTACATGAGACAGCAATGTTTTGTGCTGGCGTTTAAAGCCGAGGAAGATCAGTATGGTACTTAGTGTGTTGATTTCACAGAATTGTCAGTGTTGGACAGGACCTCTGGAGCTCATCTAGTCCAAGGCCCCTCCCAAGGGTTGGCCTAGAGCAGGTGACACAGGAACTTGTCCAGGTAGGTTTGGAATGTCTGCAGAAAGGAACACTGCACTGGGCAGCCTGTTCTGGTGCTCTGCCACCCTCAAAAAAAAGTTCCTCCTCGTGTTAAGGTGAAACTTCTTGTGTTTTAATTGATGGCCATTTCTCCTAATCCTGTCACTGGGTTACCACTGAGAAGAGTCTGGCACCACCCTCTTGACAAATGCCTTTGAGATGTTTATATGTGTTATTGAGATCCCCTCTTAGTCTTCCCTTCTCTGGGCTAAACAGGCCCAGCTCCCGCAGTCATAAGAGATGCTCCAGACCCCAGGTCATCTCTGTGGCCTCCACTGGACCCTCTCCTGTAGCTCTGTCTTTCTAGTACTGAGGAGCCCAGAACAGGACATGGCTCCACATCTGGGGCACTGTGGAGATGTTTGTACCTTGGGAGATGCTGTTCTTGAAAAGAATGACGTGGATGCCCCAGGTGAATGAGTTACCTGTAAACTGGTACAGCTCCCTGGGGATGAGCCCGTAGCAGGCATAAGGCTGCCAGGGCTTGTTGGGCAGGACAGAGAGGCTCTCGGCACAGCCAGAGCTCTGGGGGCTCCGCTGTTGCTGCCGGCGCTGAACGGGCCCGGGGGAGCGCTGCTCGCTCGCTGCCACCTGCGCAGGCCAGGCGGGGCAGGGGTGCCTCATCCGCGGGCGGTGCCCTCAGGACGCGGGGCGCGGCACCAGCCGGGCTGGTGAAAGGCCCTGTGAGGGCGGCTCGGAAGGAAGGCCGGGCCCGCGGCCGGCACTGCGAGTCCCGGCAGCCCCCGCGGGCCGCCCCCCGCGCGGGCGGTGCCGGGAATGCGGGCGGCCGGCGGAGCCATGGCGTGTGAGTGGGAGCTTTCCCGTCCCTCTCCTCCCGCGGTCCCGGCCTCCCTCCCGGGCCGGAAAGGGCCCGCAGGGACTCGCCCCGGGCGCCCCGCTCGTCTCCGGAGCCCCCGGCCCCGGTGAGACCGGGAAAGGCCGCGGTGCTGGGCGCTGGCAGAGCCTGCGGAGGGTGTGGAGCAGTGCAGGGAAAAGGGAGCTGCCCTGGCGCTGCGCTGGGCACAGACCGGGATACAGCGCTCGCCCTGCAGGGGTCAGCTCGTCAAGAAGTGCGAACAAACCGGCGTGCTTCGCTTCCGGTGTTTAAAAACAAAAAAACCAAGCGTGTTTTGTAATATAGTGGTACAAATGTGAACCATTATTTTACTCCGGTACGCTTTTACCTGGTTGTGGCCTAATTGCTTTAGGCTTGTCCTGAGAATTGTTTTAAAAGGAGTTTTTGACCCAGCTGGTCAAGGCTGGGAGCAGAGGTCTCGCTACAGCACTGCTGCACATTTCTCTACATTTCTGTTACTTCCACATATGAATATTTGTAAACGAAGCTGTCGCACAAATACGTATGTTCTGTTGTGGCTGAGCTTCAATTTTGCACCTTAACAAACTCCAAACCTCAGACATAGGGAATATAAGATTAATTAATTAATTATATCTCCTGGTGTTTTAAACATTATGGGATTTTATCCTAGTAGATGGTGCACTTTTTTTTTTCTTTTACACTGAAATGTTAATCTCTAAGTGCCCAACTTCTCTGAACTAAAACACATTCCACAAATACTGGGAAGTTTCTGACAGATCCCTAGTATGGTTATCTCGGTGGGTCTGGAAACTATGGTTACATCTGTTCAGAATACCAGATAAGCTTTGTTTACTCAATACAGCCAACAGTAAAAGTCTCTCACATGAAGAGTGGCAAAGGGAGCAGTTAATCATTTGTGTAACCTCTAGAAATCAGCTGCTTAGCTACTGAAGTGAGAATTAAGTAGGAAAAAAGATGTATCGCTACTGCTCCTGACCCAGTCTCATCTTCACTTGCATCAGCTCTCCCAGTTTCCCTAACTAGTGGGACTGTGTTGCTTCCAGCCTTGTCTTTTTCCTATTGTGATCTTTGACTGCGTGATCTCAGGGAGTTTTCCAGACAGGAAAGATGCTATGAACCTGGAATACTTTTCCTTATAAAGCCAGAGAGGGTTGGTTGGTTGGTTGGTTAGTTGGTTGGTTGGTTGGTTGGTTGGTTGGTTTTAAAGGAAACAGTTCTACCTGCTCGGGGTGCGTTTTCCTACGACCTGGGGTACTTGCAGATTCGTTGAAGGAAGTCCAAGGGGTGTGCATGAAACTTGGGTACTTGGAGAGCCTGCAAAGTATATCCTGCTTAGTGGGTGTGGGAACTGTTGGTAACACTTGCAACTTGGCCAGAAACCAGAGTGCTAAGAAATTATCCGGAAAGATGTTAACCTTTCTTGGGTTTTATAGCCATTTCCCAGACTAGGTGTGAATTGAGGGATAAAAGCAAAAAAATTCCTTTATTTGGTGCTTTTGTGATTATCCAGTCCTTCAGTGACATTTTAGGACTTGCAGGGCTCATCAGGCGATGTGTGCAACAAGAAGATGGGCCCCCAGCATGCAGCAGCCTGGGAAGGAGAGGCTGGGGGGACCTGTGCTCTCCCTTTCTGTCACATGGCCCCGTCCCCTAGAACATGGACTGGGTATTGCTGGCGCAGGAGCTCTGTGATCTTCACCCTGGGCCAGGCGATGGCCATGCATGGCTCCCGTTAGCAATCCTGGGCTTCAGTGCTCTCCTTGTGTTAAGAGACTGTTTCTAGAGTCATAGATAGGCTGCAGAATGAGTTGTAATGGTTTGTGTATATGTTTATATATAAACTAATTTGGTTTCTTCAATGCTCGTTACTGAGTTCAAATATGTTAGAGTTTCCTGGGGGAATTCTGATGAATAATTTTTGCTTTTCTACCACCAGCCTTCCGTCTTGCTCTTATCCAGCTTCATGTATCGGCTGTTAAATCAGATAATCTCCAACGAGCCTGTGGACTGGTGAGAGAAGCATCATCTAAAGGAGCAAAACTTGTGGCTCTACCTGTGAGTAAAGATCGTGGTCTACTTAGCACTTACGCCTCAAACCCTTCAAAGCGTCTTTCTAGTGTTATTAGCACATTATATATTCCTCTTTCTCCCTGGATAGCTTAGATACTGTATGAAGCTTCAAAATAAAAATTAAAAAATCCCAGGGGTTGCATCTGGCAGCATACTAAGAGGTGGGACAACAAAAAGGGAAACAAAAGACAGGTTGGTCTTTTTTGTAGTATAAGATTCTGGTAAAGTTTTTGGTGGTTTAAATCCTAGGCAATTCCATCACTGATATATTCTGAATTCATGTAAGTGACTGTAGCTTGAATCTTTTCTGAAGAAGTCTAGAAAAAGGCAATCTTCAGCTAAAGAATGTTGACATGGAGGTGAAAGACAGGTACACAGTAACTCTCTTTGCTGTAAGCCTTCCAGACACTTGAGAAACAAAATAGACTTAAGACGTATTTCCAGCAGGTCATTTGGGCTGAATTATGATTAAGACACATTTCTCTTGTGATTTCCATGTGTGGAAACATAAATAGCCATTTTAAATTATCAATTACTTCTGACTTATTTTTTGAACTTCAGCCATGATTACTTTGCTGAATTTTCACACAGTGGGTGTGCTGGCAACAGGGTGGCCTTCCCAGTGTGGCTTTGAGCTTTTCTTCTCACTTCCTGGGGGTACTTGTGTTACTCCTGTACCCTGCAGCATCTGACACAGGAGTGCAATGTTCGTCTCTGGGTGAACTTTGAGTCTCAGTTTTACACACAGGATGTTTTCTCTCCTGCTGTCATGGGGGAAGCATTGAGCAACCTTCCCAGCTCCTCTGTGCTAACATGGTTCTTGTGTTGCAAACGTGACCATTCAGTGTTCTGCCTGGGCCTCCTATGTAGAGATTACCTATTATTTACTGCTTTCATCGTGTGCACAAACACTGGATTTTCCAGACTTACTTAGTTGAGATACTCGCTTTGCCAGCAATAATTTATGCTTTTAGAATACAAGTTGTCAAACATGGGCAAGGTATTTCATAGACTTTTGGGAGACACATTTTGTATTGGCATTAGGACATGGGCATGAAATATTCTCTTCCCTCTGTTTTGTTTCTTTGGAGGTTCGTTGTTTGTTTTAATAACTTTATATAAAGAAAAGTACCTCACACTTAATATATGAAGATGGAGGCAGCTGGCTATGCTTTCACTTCTTTGAAGTTCAGCCCAGATTTCAAGTGCCTGGGAAGCTCATTTTGGCAGCCTGCAGAGACTTCACTTCCTGATTCTTCCATCTACAGACTGTGCTGTGAGTTAGCTGGTACCTGCTGGCCTAGTGCCTGTATATGGGGAAAAAAAACCCCTTCCAGCTTGGGTTCATTTATTCCAGTTCAGTAGAACGTACCTCCCTCGTTAAGAAGTTTGCTTGAGCAGATGAAGCAGAAATGTTTATTGTGCTAGTCACAGCTTGGTTTTTTTCTCCCTTTTTTCTTTTCGGGTGGGTGGGATGTGTTTGTCACTTCTGATGAGCAAAGGGAACAATGGAGGCAGATGTCTGGGCTGGGAGTCCCTTTCTCACAGAAGAGAAATTGCCACCACAGTTTGATAACCTATCTGTGGCCTCCAGCTGTACTCCTTCAGGGGACGAAAACGTGTTGGGTGGAGTATCTCACGTCCTCACAGAGCTGGCAGATGTAATGCAGAGTGAAAGTTCTTGATGTCCTGGGCATCTCAAGTACCACTGGGCCACTTAGTTTAGGCATCTAAACGACTCTGTTAATCTGACTGTGTGAAGATTACATGGTTGGTTCTGAGGGATAGCAAATCTTTAACTAGGGCCTAAGGGGGAGGACACTGTTCAGTTGTGAGGAAATAGTGTTTAAAGGATTGTTTTAGCAAAACAATAAGTAATTTTGAGAAATGCATGCTTTTGCAAACAACCTTTTGAAAATCAAGAAGTCATGGGCTGTGGATGAGCATGAGCTGTTGTGAGAGGATCTGTTGAGCTTGTAACTTGTCAAATGAGCTGGGTGGAACTTGGCTCCTCATTCTGATGTGGACATCCCTTGTGCTATTGCTAAGCCCAGAGCAGTGAACATGCTAGCCTTACAGCTTGCATGACAGTCCTAGCTCATGCTGTGTTTGGCATGCACTCCACAAATACACCTTGTTGCCCTGGATTTTTGTAAGCCTTCTGTTTTTAACCTTGGAGTCAGATTCTTTTCACACAGATTTATGTAAATAATAGCCAGTGTTTACTTAACAGTATTTTCTATTTTTCATTCCTTTTGTAATATGACAACTTTGATGAGCACCTTTCTTCTCCAGTGGAATGGAGAAGGAAGTGACATGCTCTCCAATCCCTTGTAGAGTTGGGACGTGTATAAAAATGAAATAATGTAAATAAAAACATTCCATTTCCTCCTTTCTGCTGAACCTAGCAGGTGTAAAAGTGTCTTTATTGTGTCTCCTCGGACACAACACCTCTTGTATTTTCAACAATTGTTCAAGTCTCTCTGGCCTTCCTGGCATTTTCTGATTTGCTTACTGAGCTCCTATAAACTAAACTCCTGTAACCAAAGGTTGTTTGAGAACATTGTTAGAGAGGAGTTTGTGAAGTTAGGTACATCTCATTGTAGTTGTGTTACTGAATTTTAGCTTTTTTTCTTCCCCATCTAATTTTAGGAATGCTTTAATTCTCCATATGGAACCCAATACTTTAAGGAGTATGCAGAGAAGATCCCTGGGGAATCAACACAAAAGCTGTCAGAAGTTGCAAAGGAGTGCAGCATCTATCTTATTGGAGGTAGTTTACTCTAGTGACCATCTCACTGGGGGAAAAGTGGGCAATGTCTATTACTGCCATTGGATCAAAATTACATAAATAATACAGTGGGGAAATCTCTGTTCTCACCTTTACAAAGGATCCATTCCAGAAGAGGATGGTGGAAAGCTCTATAATACATGTGCTGTCTTTGGGCCTGATGGTGCTCTGTTGGCAAAGCATAGGAAGGTAAGATGGCAGAATATTGTTTTGAAAAGTTTTCTTGGCAGTGTTGCACAAATTATTTCATGTGTACTTAAAGGTGATATAAATTAGTAGAATCTTGCATTAATAATAAGTTGTGCACCATCACCCATGAAATTTCATGTAATTTCATTTTATTTGGGGCATGCAAACACCAAAAGGTGGTCATAAATTTGTTCTGGATAAGGATGATGAAATACTGGAAGGTATAATTGGGTTTCCCCATATACTGGGAAAACAATGATAAAGAGTAAAACCTGATCCAACTCAGATATCTCTGTACTTTGGCCGAAGTCTGAAGCACAGTGCCACTTGAATGGGATCAGGATTTTCCCTCAGCTTCCCAATAGATTTAGTCCTTCTGTTATAATAAATACTGTTCTTTACATACTTTGTGCTGTACGTGTGATTAGTGCAGATATGCAAAGTCCAAGTTCCACAGTTAAGCTGTCACTGCTGCTTGTGGTAGATGTTTGTTTACTGTCATCTTCCACCTCAGCATTGCTTTGTACCTTCTGGAAAACTCTCTCCCATTTGTAACTCCAGAGTCAGTTCCTGTTTGTGGGACTGTGCACACAGGGATCACTCCATGGGTGAACAACTGCTTATTTCTTTCAAGGATAAGCCAAAAAGAGAATGCAGGGTTACTTGGAACAAATGAGGTGGTGCAAAATACCTCGGTGGTGCAGGTATTCATTTATTCTGTTTGCTGATTCTACATTAGCTTCACTTGCTAGATCACCTTCTGCGTTCTGTGTTGCCTTCCACCTGTCACAGCACACTAGTCTGCAACAGGAGTTGTTTGTGGAATGAGTGCAGGCTTGTGCTAAGTATGAACGAATTATAAAATAAAACCAGCTCTGTTGTTAGGAGGCTCCAGTCAGGAACAACATGTTCTCTTGCAAGGGAGGGATGAAGACTACTCCAGGCCCTCAGAGGCACCTGCATAGCTGAAGTAATGGGAACTTTATGACTTGGTGAAGGTATTTTCTTGGGAAGTTTTGCAGGAATGAGAGTCAAATGTTAGAGACAAATCATTACATCAGGACATTCAGCTGTTTTGCAGGTCTTTGCAACTTTAGACATGTATATTTCTGTAAAGAAGAAAATGCTTTAAATGTCTTTGGGGGATCTAACAATCTTAAGCAATGTTTACTTTGGATCCCAGCAAAAGAGTAGTCTAGATAACAGTAGAAGACGTATGCCTAAAGAGGCTCAAATACCAAGCGGAGAAATTGTTATTAATTTTTATTAATCATAGTATAATTGCAGGTTCATTTGTTTGACATTAATGTTCCTGGGAAGATACAGTTCAAAGAGTCTGAAACTCTGAGTCCAGGAAATAGTTTCTCCATGTTTGACACACGTGAGTACAAGACAAGCCCTCTTTAAGGAGCTTTACTATAGTAACACTACAGTCACTCTGGAGTTCTCTTCCCCCTCCTCCTTCCCAGCAGTGGATTTTCAGACTATCAGATTGGGCATTTGATAACCATGGCAAATATAGTTTGCTTCAAGTGTTTAGGTCACTTCTGAAACTTTTAAGAAGGCAATATGGTTGCAAAAGGACAGAGAAGTAGAAAGGGTTGAAACATGTATCACCCCACTTGCCTTTATTAAATAATGGTCCTGTTGATTTGTTAGAGAGAAGTGACTATTTTTTGTAGCAGTTACAGCTTGAAAACGTGGCTTTGAAAAGAATGTGTGTAACAGCTACACTGCTACATTGCTTCACATGAGGTGATAATATAATGGAGACAATTAATTAAATCAGAAATCCCATTCCAGCCTTCTTGAATCAGCCACATCAGGTAAAAACAAAGCAAAATACCTGCTCCTCCCCACCCCATATTGCTGAGAAACTGGCACAGTCTGTTTACTGAGCTCTCCAAAGAGTCTTGCCTGCCACAGTGACTTTCTCCTCCTTGCAATGTGCATTCTCTGAGAAAGTACTTGACTCTAATTTTACTCCATGAAAAGCTGGGAGTGCTTTCTTCTATTGAAAAGGAAATAACTGAAAAAAATCACAGCTAAATGAGAGAGGAGTATGTTACACAAAGACCATGATTTTGACCACACAAAGACCAAAAAACATGATTTTGTGGAGGTGGCTGTTCTGAAAGGGTAGGCAAGACTGCTTCTCAGAGTCTTTCTCTGATCATGAAGTGTGAATTCTCCCCCACCAATAGCCAGTGCTTGTCGGACACATATTTAAATATAGCTGCTCCTGTTGCTGTGAGCCATGTGAAATAACAGTTGGCAGGATGGCTACAGGGAGTCTTGTGATTGCTTTTGTTTATTTGTGCTAGTGATATGACTGCTGTCTCTTGTGTTTTGAGAACAGCATACTGCAAAGTGGGCCTGGGCATCTGCTATGATATGAGATTTGCTGAGATGGCTCAAATATACGGCCAGAAAGGTGAGGCTGGGTCACCTAATTGAGCAAGGTCAGGCCTAAGGCCAGGCCTAGGCAGGGCTTTTTCTGGGTGGTACGTGCTGGGTGATCCCTGTGATCAGGCATTCCTTGATCCGTGTGATCAGGCATTCTTGTCCCCGGCCAGTAATACAAAATGCATCCTGTGGCCAAGACTCTTATTCAGATGAGTGACTCCTCTCATGGAGTTAAGCAACCATCACTTCCTGATCCACATTTGGTGGTGGAATGATGGCGTTGGGGATATCCCTACAACAGCTTTTGGCTGATGTACTGTGTTATGCATGGACAGGCTCTGTCTGGTTCCATTTTGGGCAGAGGCTGGGAAGTATTGAAAGAAACCTCACTTTGGGTTTCAGTGTGAAGGGCCACTCTAGGGTAAACCATGTCCCCTGAATGATGCTTGGGTTCTAATTGTCTCTTAACAAAGGTTGCCAGCTGCTGATATATCCAGGGGCTTTTAACATGACAACAGGACCAGCTCACTGGGAGCTCTTACAAAGGGGACGGTAAGATCACAGTAACAGCTTATCCTCCTGTTCTAGAGGAGTTCTGGTGCATGGAACAGAACTTTCTTGTGTTGCAAATGACACTTGTGCATCAGAAGTGGTGCTGCAGGGCCACTCTGCCATTGGAGCTGTACCATCCCTCAAGCCTTGCCTGGCACACCAAAATGATTTTACTGTGAAGGAGAAAAGCAGGAAATTCTCAGCCTTTACTCCTGCCAGCCGGTTATGCCCTTTCAAGGACCTTTTCCCATGGCTCTATAAGCACCCTTCACACACAAATTCTAGAGAGAAGAGCCAGCAACCATTTGGGAAGTGCTCTAATTACAGGTAGAACTAGACTCTGAGATTCCTGAATGCAGTATTATTTATTCATTTGGTCAGCTTCAATCAATTTTGCTACATACTGGATGAACCTGTGAATTACATGATATTCTATGCACTAACTCTGGAGCCAGGTGCTAGAGACTTGTCTTTCCAGGGTCTTCTTTCTCTGACCTTTGTACCATTCCCAGTTTTGGCTAGTCATTTAGAGGATATATAGCTTGTCCTTCAGAGCAGATTCTTTCTCTTCTCTTAATTAAATGGTATTATAAAAAACAATTCTTCTCACTTTCTCCCTCCCTTCCTTCATCTTTCTGTGAACACAGAGCTGTTGATAATCAACTCTACGTAGCTACTGTATCTCCTGCTAGAGATGAAAAAGCATCCTACGTTGCCTGGGGACACAGCACTGTAGTAAATCCATGGTGAGTTCAATAAAATAAAAAACACCACCCTCTTTTTGGTTAAAAAAATATTTTACTTGACAGTCACATTTCAGTCCTACATTTCCATCTACTCTTAAAAGTGCTAATTCTTGCTAAAAAGCCCATGAGACTTGAGTCGACATTGTCAAAATCATCATTTAAAACAGTCAAACTGAAAAACAAGAAATAAACTAGAACTAGTTTGAATATGTATTCATTTTGGTAGTAGTAAAGATGCTACTTAGGACTAGGATTTAGCATTAGTTGACGGCTGACCTTGCCAACTTGTCCCTGAAGTTCAGTCCATTGTATGCTATGCATATGGTAATTCTCTGTGTAGAACCAAACCATCTTAAACAGCTCACACAGAACTATCTCGTTTCCTCAAAGAAACACTGCTTTGACGTAAGAAAGAGCAAGAAGAATGTCTTCAGCTAGAGAAGAGAGATTCTGACTTGAGCAGAAGTCACGCAGGGGCACAGGAGGTAAAAGTGACCAAATCTTCAGGCAGTTGTTTTTCTTCCAGATAAATCTACTGATAGTTCTCTTCCAGATGATTGCAGAGTAAGAAAAACTTTGTCTATGTCTTGAGCTTTTAACTTTATGCGATTAAAGCAGTGACAGAACACTCTGTGGGAGACATGATAAATCATGTTCAGGAGTTCATGCAGAGTAAAAGTACACTCCTGTTAAAAGCCAGTAGGATCTTCAAGTTTATCTTGCCAATGTGGTTGTTCCTTTCCCCTTGAGGTATGTTGCATGCTCACAGGCAGTGGTTCTCAGAGTGGCTTTTACCATGGTTCTTGATTTTTGAAAGACACATTAAGTATGTATGTCACATATAAAATGTGCCATACATAAAGCTTGGAAACCATTTCTATCATGCCAGACTTATGGATTATGATGCTATTTTTAGGACAGTCCTGTCTTTACAGCTGTAGGTATCAAGGCTAGGAACTCCTTTTTGTACAACAGCAGCAACTGGACTGATGCCTTGAGACCGATGTGTTAATCCTGTGAACAAATGTGCTTAATTTTGCAGGGGTGAAGTCATAGCCAAAGCTGGGGCTGAGGAAACAGTTGTATACACAGATATAGGTAAGGGAAAAGCTGTTTTGATTTTTTTCCCTGCTTTTTTTTCTTCAGTACAGGTCATGACACTAAGGAGAGAGAGTTTTTTAAGCCTGTGGCCTTGCACATGCAACTACAGATGATGCAGAGTTCCTCTGCCTTGTCCAGTTTAACCTGGACTAACTTTTGCTAGGTTAAAGGAAGGACAAGCAGCACTTGGCTGTACTGTTCTATATACAGTACTCCATACCTGTACCCTTCTAGCTCACTTTCTTAGGAACAAGGTGCCACCTTAGGGTAGAGGAAAGCTGAGGATTCGTTCAGCCCTGGCTGCTCACTTGCAGTGCCCTCCAAGCCCAATCTCCATCAAAGCTGCTGTTTTCTCTGTCTTACTTCAGAGCAAGTCAGGAGCTTTCTTTTCTGCCTGCTGTTCTCTTACCTCTTTTCTTCTCCCCTGCAGATCTAAAGAAACTTGCAGAAATACGTCAGCAAATTCCTATTTTAAGCCAGAAGCGTTGTGATCTCTATGGTGTAGAGATGAAAAAGTGAAGCTGGGTGAAGAGGGAAGGTTCAGCTGTTGCCTTCATCTTTGGAAGGGTTTCCTTAGTAGTTGCTCCACAATTTACTGCCAAATGTGCCAATTAAGAAACCACCACATAACAAAAAGCTTGGTGCAATTCTAAAATGATGCAAATACAACTTTTATATCTCCTCTCATACTTAAGTATTTCATAGTATTTTACAGCTAAAAGATGGAGATGAAATCAGTTCAACACAGCAGTGATTAACATTGATTTTTATGCATCATAATGTTTTAGTTACCTTTTGAGGGCTTTTTTGTAGAACATGGAAATGGAAATCTTGTTCTCTGAAACTCCCTCTCAAGTCAGCTTTGGTATTATGAACTTTTCAGTGAATTATCAGAAAATCTAGCAGCATGATTCTCAGTGTGTCCTTTTTTAGATGTACATGTCTTAACCAAGGTCCTTGAATGCCCTACTTCTAACTTGGAAAGCTTAAAATTTAACACAGTGAACAAAACAGGCCAAATTCTGCTCTGCACTACTCGGGACAATGCAAGAAGCTGCCAGACAGAGCTGCTACTATGGAAGAATCTGTAACAGTTTTTGGTTCATGTGTCTTGCCTGGATATGTGCATTAAATTCTCCTTATGGCAAATCCTGTTCATTGCTGAGGTGACACGGGTTACTGTGTTGTTACAATAATTCACATGTTGCCACACCT
The DNA here is from genome assembly GCA_013397175.1 of Platysteira castanea. Classification (NCBI taxonomy): domain Eukaryota; kingdom Metazoa; phylum Chordata; class Aves; order Passeriformes; genus Platysteira; species Platysteira castanea. Next base: position 963,758 of record VYXC01012426.1, on the reverse strand, counting down.
TTGCTCTCCACACTGCTTCCTTAATAGAATGTCTGAGTGTGTTTTAATTCTGCTGCCTGGAAAAGGCTGAGAGGTGTCAGTCAGGTTGGAAAACGTGTGGCACTGCTAAGTCCTTCTGCCCACAGTCTCCCAGAAGACTGCTCAATGTTTGGATGCATTACTGCTACCGTGTGCAGCTCCCATCCACTGCAGAGAAAACATCCCTTACGATGCTGCTTTTGTGAAGACTAACAAACTGATTGTGAAAGATGGCTTTAAAATACTGAAAACCAGCCCCGCACGTTGCACTTTTGGTTTTGGGTTTGTGTACATCTTTTAATGTAAAAAGAATTTACAAATTATGCTTTTAATTCCTTGGGATGAAAAAAAGAAGCAACTCACCAGCCTTCACTGATATGCTTTTAGTTTTCCAGCAGCATAAAAGAGCAGTAAGGCTAAAAGTGAATTTCAAAATACAAAAATGGGAGGGAGGGAAGGTTTTGTCTTGCTCTAGCTAACCACATTTCCCCCAAAACCATCTTACCTTTTATTCATGTGCAGCAATCCTCCTCTTCCCACAGTTTTTTGGTTTGGTGGGTTTTTTTGGTTTGTGTTTTTTCTTTTTTATTTTGGCTTCTCTGCAATGAGCTTGGTGTGTGTTTTATAAATGAAGATTAATGCTCAGCCAAGCCCTGACGCATCTTTCCCGTCAAAAGCCAGGTCTCACCCTTCCACTCGGTAGCATTATCTATAGCAGCAGGTATTTTTGGTCTGCACTTTTCACTGCATTTTGGTGTACACACTGCACTGGAACTCTTAAGAAACAGGCCACAGAGCACAAGGTGAAATGAAGGTTTATTTGTTGAAAAATAAATATTAAAAAATTAACAGTTTCCCAGTTGAGCCAAGTCTCCTGCATTAGATTAGTGCTTCCCATATACTCAACAACCCATATACATGATGGCCATCACTGGGCTCCAACTTCCCAATCATGACAACTATTTTATCTCTTTCCCTCCCCTCTCTCTACTCGTTCAACATGCAGCAGTAACTAAATACTACCTTTGGAGGATTAAAGTCGTGCAGGACTCTCACAGGCTGACCACTTGAATCTGAGAAATGCAAAGTGCAGAATCTGTGGTCTGAACTCTCCTCCTCTGGAATCCCAAATGGAGAGGATGGATGAAAATCTGTTACAAGCTCCTTTGGTGAACTCAGCAGAAGAGCTGACAGGAGCTTAGTCCTCTTCAGTTTATCAGGACAACCTCTAAGCACCTTGTTTTAGAAAGGTATTTAGTAGGGTCTCCAGTGTGCTCCACTCAGAAGTGATAAAAATGGGACTGTGAATTTTTGAGGCTTGCGCTGAAAAAAGTACACTGTCAGTTCTTAGCCACAATACTTGAAGCAGTCATACTCAGCCTTTGTGTTGGTAGAAAACAGGCACTTTTAAGTATCCACATGACACATATGCACCAGTATTCCGTAAGTACAGGAAACTAATCAGTAACAACCCTGAAATAGTTCCAGAATTTCAGCCTGCAAGAATTTAAATTATTTTTAAAGAAATGGCAGAAAATTGGGCAGTTTTAGGATTGCTGGGCTGGTTAAATCTGCATCTAAGATGCTCTTGATAGTTCCAGAGTAAGTTACAGTACAGCTCTTCAGTGTACGTTAGTTCCCTCTTCCTTTTCTGTCTGCAGTTAGATCCCAGTAATTCAAGTCACAGCTCAGAATCATGGAATATGCTGAGTTGGAAGGGGCCCATCAGGATCAGTCCAACTCCTGGCCCTGCACAGGACATCCCAAGAATCAGGCCGTGTGCCTGAGAGCGTTGTCCCTGTGAACAACAGGGACCGTACATGATGATAATTAAGTTGCTAGACCCCTGTGTATAGAAGCAACTTCCCAGAGTATCCCTCTAGGATACACAGGCTTTATCCAAGTCTTCAGTACTAGTTAATAGCAGTTAATATTTGTTTCACTTCGAAGTTCACATGCACACCTGGCTTAAAATAAAACCTCAACTGTATCAGCCATTTAAAGGAAGTCCCTTTCATGACAGGGATGCACCTGCATACACACATTAATAGGTCTCAGCTACTCAGATTGCCAGCCCTTCCTGGCTCGTCTTCCTTTCCCCTGTAATCTTCAGCTCTCAAGATCACACCTCTGTGGGTGACAGAAGCAAGCAGAGACCGGATTTGTTGATTCCACATCTCCTCCTCATGCTTCCTTAAAGGTTGACAGGCCGTAAGATGACAAGGAGTCAGTCAATTATCAGTTCTTCCTAGATTTGGAACAACATAAGCACAGAGCTCACCACTGCAGAGAACACTTCCATCAGAACCTGTTCTTATACATGTCAGAGAGAGATACTTGAAGGTAGTATTTATTTTTTCAGTTTACAGGTGATATGTCATTTACAAAAAAATTACAGACAATGCATCCTTTCAGTGCAGTTTCAAACTAGTTCAAGAACAGGCAAAAGTCTGTGATGATTTGGAATGCTAGTAATTGACAGCACATGCTTTTTTCCCTTAATTGATTGGGTAGGGTAAGGAATGGGGTACAGAGGGAGTGATGAGGAGAAAATGCCAATAGAAGTAAGGCCATGCGAATAAAAACTCCTCCGAGAACTGGACTCATCAGTCTGGCAGATTTTTGTTCTCAGGTAATTGATGCAGAGATTGGAAGTTGGAGAAGACATTTGACACTTGTTATGTTCAGTGCCCCTAGAAGCTGCCAGTACCTTCCCATATCTTCAATTCTACACCAGTGCTACGATTTCAGATCACCTAATGAGCTATTAAAATAATGATTAAATCTTTATGTCTACTCTCCACCATTTGAATATTCAACTGTAGTTGCTGGGAGAAAGGAAGGTCAAGTTGAAAATGCAAGCTGCTGCTGTATGGTGGCACAACTACAGAAAAAGACAGTTTGACTACAGCATCATTCATTTCTTTAAAAGGTTAAATACATTAGACAATTCACCACAAACAAATCTATGATTTCAGGATGTAAAGAAGGCCAAACTAGTGTGTCATAAATTAAGCTACCTAATTTGCATGAGGTTTGTCCAGCCACATCAATCCAGGGAAAGGCAAGATGGACTGACTTCCACACCAGAAAGATCAACCCAAAGCAAGAGGGCCCTCTGTGAAGTTCCTAACGAGAGGAAAACTATTTCATAATTTGCCCATCTCCTGTTAGCAGCACAGTTGCTTCCTTTCTACAGTATTTGTAATCTTGGACAAGACAGGGTCTACAGAACAAGGAAATGAGTGCAGATTCCAAATCCATTATTGGAAGTTTGAGCCTATGCTTTGTTCCTTATCTCACTTAATCCTGCCAAGGGGCTATTAAAAGGAGGAGATCGTAACCCAGCAGTCTCTAGAGACTGAAGAGAATTCAGATAGTCTATCAGCGGCTACATTTATGCAAAAGCATCAGAGATTACAAAGATTATATGCAAGCATGACCTTACCTTTTGGAGCTTGACTCCCAGCAGTGCTTTCTGTTCTTGAAAATCCCTCTGAACCCTCCAGAACAATTTCCCATGACATTCAAGTAAGGACTGCTGCACAGGAATACAATCTTTCTTCCAGCAAAGTCTACACTGAAGCAGTGTTACCTGACCTCCTCCCCCAGCCAACCTTTTTCCTAGCTCTCCTATGCAGTACTCTAGGGCTTTCTGGGGTGAGAATAAGGACTATCAAATAAATTCCCTAATAGCTGCCGCAGGACTATTTCTAAGTAAGTTATGCAGAGGATGGAAGGGGATGTAAGGGAAGATTGTGCATGCTTGCATTCATTTACAGGGATCCTCTCCATATCTACTGACTTAAAAAACCCTCTATTATTAAAGTTTGAAAATTAATTTTTGCAAAATTAAAATCAACCCTCAAGGATTAATTGTATATAAAAAAGAAACCTATTTTACAGCACTGACTAGTATTACCTTAAAAATCAACATGAAAAAACCCCACATGCTGTAATATTATTTGATAAAGCAAAAATCGCCCACAACATAATCACCCAAAATGAACCAGTGTGAAGTTTTTATTTGCATGGCCAAAATATGTTCCTTTGGTTCCCCTGCAACTTTATTTCCCTTAACACGCTCTAAGGTTTTTGCTGCAGAAGGAACAAGATGCAGCACTGCATACTTCCTTGAACAACCACTCCCACAACACCTAAACATTTAACAGATGTAGCAAATGACAACACCACGAACGGGAAAAAACTAAGTTCCACCATTCAGCATGGTCTGCAACAGCGTCTTTAGGGCTGGCTGAAGTGGGCAACTTCACTTTGGAAGGTCATTTCCTCCTTGTTTCTTTACAGTGTTGGTGGTTTCAATCCATACTTCTTTGCAACTTCTGTCTGGGCATAGGCAGCATCACAGAGTGAGTAGAGGTGGGCCATCTCCATTTCTGATTTGGCCAGGTTGATAGCTTTGTTGAACATTTCAATGGCTTTATCCAGATTACCTCTGAAATAAACAAAAAGTTAGCCCAGTTAAGACTGCCAAAGCAAACTTGTCATCTCTAAAACATCTTTTTTCTTTCTGGACTTACACTCTCCACCATTAATAACTTAAAAGGACTTCAGGAGGAACCACCACAAGAACTTGTGATGATGCTGAGTAAACTCAGAGAAGTTGTCACCAAGCCTAAGCAACTAGGACAGCTGTTAAACAGCCCTCCTCTTGAGCGCCCTGACAGGTGGTGGTGCAGGATAAAATATTCTCCACAGGACACCAAGTTCACTACAAAGATAATACTGGGCAATAGAATGAACTTTCATCTCCCCTGAAAGGACTTAATATACAAAAGAGGAAAACTAGCACAGACAGAAGCACATTATTTTAATAGGAAATGCTTGCAAAATTTCTCATGGCAATAGTTTGTCTGTCCTTTAGAGGATTAGACATATTAAAAAAAGACTCAATTGTACTGTCAGCTATACTCCAAACCTTTGCACAGCTGCAATACAATGTTACAGAGCAGTGCATTCCTCTTTCCCCCAAGAACTGCAAACTGGAGTCCTGTTGGCTGCAGGAGAAAACAGCACAGGATCCTCAGTACAAACAGCCCACGATGTCCAAGGACAACATCAGATACACACAAAGCCAGGTAATGATTAAGGAAGTCACTTTAAATGCAGAAGAGATGTATTTAAACATACACAGACTCATCTGCATGTTGTCCATTAAGTATGAAATTGGTGATGAGAAGTTATCAGATCATGAATCAGAATTCTGCCACAGAGAATGGAGGGCTTTACCTAAGAGTTATGGAAGAGAAATCAAGACTTTGGGTAAGAGCTGGCCTTACAGGACACCAGGGAGAAAATCTCAAGACTTAGGATCTATGAGAAAATTTAAAGAACTACTATAACTTCAGAAGTAACTAAGAACTTTTAACACTGCAATACAGCATTACCTTTGCACTTCAATCGTTCCCATGGTCTCATATGCAAAATCACATTTGTTATCAATTTCAATGGCCTTGCTTATGAGTTCTAATCCTTTGTCTAAATCTTGCTTCCACTGGAGCTGAAGTAAACTACAAGAGAAAGAAAATTCACATACTCCTCCCAAAACCCTCATCATGATAAGCAAAACTATCCCAAGTGTATAATGTGTTTAGTTTCTAATGCAGGTAGACAGTAACTTAGTAACTTCACAACTTTTAAAAACACCTATGTGAAAGTCACTTTCAATAAAGCCACATTACTGCTTTAATGACTCTTAAGAAAGGCAATTTTTTCCCAAGAGGACTTGGTACATCTTGTTTTATGAAAGAAAAAACTTCAACACAAAGCTGAAACTAACAGGGCTAAAGGAGAAGTCAGATATACTTCAAGTAGATACTCAATTAGCAATGAACACTGATGAAACTTTCCTGAAACTTATTTGCAGCTTAGTCAAGACAAAATATAGAAATACATTTAGGAGCACGAAGATGCTTTCACAAAGTTATTTTTCCTGGCTAAACTTCTAAACATAAACATGCAATTCAGGTTGATTCATCTAAATACATCGACTGCTCTCGACCAAAAGGACTGCAAACTCAATACATACCCTTTATGAACATACGTAGTGGCATTGTCTGGCTCAAGGTCAATGCATTTATCATACATTTCATCAGCCTTGCCAAACTGCTGTTGATCAGTTAGTGCCTGAATCAAAAGAGAAACCTGTTTGTCAATAAGCAACCAAAGCGTGCACTCTGCACTCGGCTAATTCTAATTAAAACTGTATTGACAACGTGAGATTGGATGTAGTTCATCTATGGTAGAGCAGGCCAGGCACATCAGTTACCAGAGTTAAGTTTCAAAATTGAGGCTTTTTGGAAAGCTTCTGTGCTTTAAGTGCACAAATTACTGGCCACACTGTCACCTGTAATGGGAAATCCACAAGCAACATGCTGTGTGCTGTAAATAAAAACCATTCTAAAAGTCTGTACCTGCAAGCTTCAACTCTTCCTTTTTCAAATATACTTCTTTCAGAAGGAAATGCATATATATTGCCAACCTACTTAAATTCAGAATGTCTCGTGCTTCCTACTAAAACCAGCAGTATGTCCTTAGACAAGAAATGACAGTCTGTTACAAGTGCACTCCGAACAGCTGTTCTAAACCACTACATGCCACTGGTAGCAGAACAAAAATGTCACCCTAGTTCCACACATCTGACTCTCAAATTACCCAGAGAATCCCTGACATTCATCAACTGAGATGCCATACACATGAGGAAAGGGGGAATCATGCAGGAATGACCTCTGTCTCCTAATAACCACCCTCAACTCTCACTACTTATATCCTGCTCCACCAATTCCCCCTGTACTTCCTCTACCCCAGAACATCCATAACCATAAATGCAAGTAGCTTATTCAAGACAGCATGTGTTATCTCAGAACTTAGTGTCAAAAATCTTCCTCTTTATCTTGGCTATAACATAACATTTCTTCAAATAATAAAGTACAAGAGAATATAGCATTTTCTTTAAGACAGAAAAAAGCATACCTGAGCATAGAGTGCATAGCCCTCAGCACACTTCGGAAATTTTTTAATGACATCTTCAAAGCCTTTCATGGCTGCTTGCACAGTCAAAGCATTACTTCCTGTATAAGCTTGGCGATACTATTCCAAGGAAAAAAATAAAGAAAAAAATTACACTATCACCAGACTAAAAAAAGGCTCATCAGGCCTCTACCCAGCTCCCCAAGGGTTGGTTGCATCATAATAATTCAAAGTTATTTTACATTAACTGAGAGAACTGGGATTGTTCAGCCAGGAGAAGAGAAGGCTTTGGGGTGACCTAATTGTGGCCTTCACATACCTGAGGGGAGCCTATAAGAAGGATGGAGATGGATTTTTTACAAGAGCGTGTAGTGACAGGACAAGGGGAATGGATTCAAATTGAAAGACATTAGGATATGAGGAAAATATTCTCGTAAAGGTGGTGAGACACTGGAACCCAGAGAAGCTGTGGATGCGTCATCCATGGCAGTGTTCAAGGTCAGGTTGGTTGGGGCTCTGAGCAACCTGGTCTAGTGGAAGGTGTCCTTGTTCATGACAGGGGACTTGGAACGAGATGATCTTTGAGATCCCTTCCAACCCAGGCCATTCTATGATTTTGTGCTAAGTTCCAGAAGGTGAGGAGCCTGTACATCATACCAAATCTGGTTTTGGGAACCTACCACATGTCCAAGTGTCTGGACTTGGAGAGGAAAATGGGTGAAAGAAGTCATAAGGCCTGATAATTGTGATAGCCTCCCTGTATTTCAAATGCTTAGAAATTCCAAACTTGGCATTCCTCCTCGTTCACACCATGCAAAGCTGTCCTGACAAGATTCTTGCACACTGAGTCACTGAAAGCTTGAAATAGTTTGTTTCCAATTTCTTGATGGTGCCCATTTTCCATAATAGTAAAGCTTTATTAAAATCAACGTTATGTGCTCCAATTAGAATCAAGATTTTTGTTCCTCTCCCACAAGCCAGAAAAAATGTTCTACTGTTTGAACAACAAATGTTTCAGAAGGAAAGCAGCAAACCCATACTCCAAATGAAGAAACTGCTGCATTATTCCTTTACCTCATTATTAAAAGACAGGGATGTTTGTTGCCCTCCTTTTCTGTTAAATTGGAATAAACCAGAGAAACAGAACTCTTTTTTTTCCAGAACTCTTTACACAAAGAGCACCCAGATTAACCCCAGCACGTTACCTACCAGAGCGAAACATTTCTGTGCTTGTGCCAAGGCAGAATTGGGTCGCAATCGGATACATTCATCAAAGTCTTCCACAGCCTCCTCAATTTGGTCAAGCAGGATTTTCAGCTAGCCACAATGAAAGAAAATCCTATTTCTCTATTTCATCTGTGCTTCAGACACTTACATGATAATTCAATCAGCGTCAGTTACTCATATAATCTCCAGCTCAGTTTTAGAACTGTCTAGAAACCTACAAAACCCATAACTAAAAATCACTGTCATAATATATTATCAAAACCACCAGTGAAACTTTGGCTACCTACACAAGCAGGCAATGACCCTGTGTAGGGATTGAGAATGCTGGCATTTTAGATTGCTGCCATCACAGCTTCAGCGTTATGCCCAGTCTCCAAAATTATGCCATATTTTCTCAAGTTGTTTTGCCTCTCTCTAGCCAGTATCTGTGGACTATTTGGACATTGAAGCATTTCAGCTTTTCCAGCTTGCATTTCAACTTCTTTTGTTTGATTGGGGTTTTTCTGGTTTTGTTTTAACATTCTTATTCCTCCACAGGAGCAGAGTTCACTTCATCATTCTCTTTACTGTGACGCTACTGTAAAATACTCATTTTCAATCTCTAGAAAAGTTTCATACCCTTCAGTCAACACATAGCACCATTTTCATTTCTGAGCACTGAAGAGGTCTAACAAATTCATGGAGAAGGACCCTTGATCCATGGAAGTCTTCCTAACAAATATGACTCAGCCCATCTGCATATGCTAGTGTTCCTTTTTTTACTTCCAGCACAATTCACCTTGCAGGTCTGTGGCAGCAGGCTTCTCTAGGGCTAGAAGTTAGTCAAGGACACAGCAGTGTCCCAAGGCAGAGAGGGATGAGCTGAACAGATCCAAGTCCAGGCCACAGGGCTGCAGGTGTTACCAGGGACACGCTACCTCCACTGTAACAAAGCGTCCTGCTGTGCAGATGCTGCTCTGCCATCCAGGCCCCTTCACAGAACAGCTTTTATCTGCTCTAAATGTACACAAGCCCCAGGACTTGTAAGTCACAGTTTATACTGACAGAGGGCTTTCCTATAGCTATAGAAACAAACTGCTTCTGCCTAACCTGAACCTCCAAAGCAGACTGTATGTTTATCTCACTAAAGTTCCCAATTAGGAGCTCATGTTTTTCTGCCACAAACATTATGAAGTGTCTCCAATGACACTGTTTTTCCTTTTAGTATATATTGAAATAGCCAAGTGTTGGGATCAAATCTCTAAGGTTTCTTACTTGTCCTCGGTGGTGGTAAACATCAGCATTCTGAGGATCAATGTCAGCAGCCGTGTTGAAGTCCTGAGTGGACAGCACAGGCTGCTGCTGCTGCATGTACATACTGCCCCGTTTGATCAGAGCGTTGGCTCGCAACTGCAAAAAATGGTCAGACAAACATCAGCCACTCCAGTGTTTCTCCACATTTAAGGTTTTGTTACAATCACAGTAACTTTTTCATTTGGCTAGTTTCTTCCACTGACAGGTTTCAATTATTCTACGCAGGAGTAAGTTTCATATTGACCCTAAATGAATCAGCTCCTTCACTTAATTTCAAAAATGTCAGCCTATGCTTCTATCTCAGTTGATTTTTAAGCACCACCCCCTCCCAAATTCTTCTCAATTCCTATGTTTAAAAATACATCAATGTTTTTTGATGAAGCTGAATACACAAGTGCAATTACAGTTTTTCACTTATCCAGAGTGGATAAACCTCAAATTTATTCAACTTCCCTCATTTTTTAGTTTGTACTACTTATCTCCTTTAGTTTGCACTACTCAGTACAGCTGTCTCAAAAATCAACAAGCTCTTGAAAAAAACAATTTGTCAGGAACAAAACAGTAAATAAACCAGAATACTCCCATTAAAACATCCGAAAATTTGGAAAAACAACTTCCTGAAGCATATGGCAAGTTTATCATTTAACTTCTCAATCCCAACTACAGTCCAGCTGTGACAGATTCTTACCTTCACATTTGCATCTTCCATGCTGATGACCTGATCCAGGTCTGGTTTGGCAGCACTTGCATTGCCAATAAGTAAGTAGAAAGTAGCTCGCAGAAGCAAAGCTTCTGCCATGTATTTTCCCTTTGCTTCAATTTCTTTTGTGCTTTCACTGATAATTTTGTCATAGTTCTCTTCTTCCATATATTGTTTTGCTCTCAAATAGCCGGAGCTGTAAATGATGTAAGAACAGTGGTATAGATACATGCATTCACTGAACACTGCAATTTCCATTCAGTTGTTTCAGCAAATCATTACAAATACTAACTTGTGCTATACTTTTACAACACCAGCATAGTGCCATTGGAACATCCATTCCTAGATGGAGCCATCATAGACGGAAAACAATTTGCACAAAAACTGGCTAAATTACATGGGAAATAAAGAAGAAAAATGTTTTAAAGCTTTTGAATGTGAGTTTCATTTGTCCCTTGAGGTTTTTTTTCACATGAAGAACAGAAATAATCTCTGCTTTAGAACAAAAGGGTGGAACTCATGGACAGGAAAGTGAAATATTAAACCTAGCAATGTGCAGCCTATATGCGGAAGAAAGGATTTAACAGCAAAAAATTACAGCACTGCCTTTTTTTAATTCTCAGCTGTGTCCTGGATTCAGTGAATCTGCCTGCAGATCAGAACATTCTCTCTTACTTAAAAAAAAAATCATAATGCTGTTTGCAATGGTTTCCAAACTGACAGCACTGCTATCTTCCAAAAATAATCTGGAAAGCAGAGTAAGTTAAAAGTAAGTAAGTAAGAAAGTCAGTTAAAGAACCATTTATGTGGTGCTCATGCTCCCCCTCAAAAAAGACCAAAACAAAACCATGAAAGCAGGTTTTCCTATGCCTGAACAAACTTCTCATTTATGGCCGATTTGATTCCTGAAAGATAAAACACCCTTTCAGCCTCAGGTGCTGTATATGCATATTTTCATTTTAAAATCCTCTTTTCCTAGCTCATCTTCTCCCTTCCAGTCCAAAGGCTAACTTGCTCTCTTCCTTGGAAATGTTCCTTCAGTATAAAATATTCCTTTCCCAAGAAGCATCATTCAGCCCTCTCCAGTTCTCCCATCTCCTACGATTTACTGTGGTACTGTAGTAAATATTCAGCATATTTTCCCAATCTCATTGTTCTTTCTCTGTTTAGTGCAAATTTGGAGCTAGCCAGGCAGCTTTCACTAAGGTTTCATTTACAGTAGTGATACCATTTATATCAAAGGATTCTTCATGCCAAGTACTACACAAACAGCAGCACGTTACACTGAGCAGAATGTCCAAATCACTGACAACTTAATTCCAATATTAAACAATTCCCAACTGTACTGTACACTCACTTTTCTTTTACTTCAGAAGCCTCTCCCTCCTTGTCCTTATCTTCATCTGATTTCTCACCCTTAAGCAAAGGTTGGGAAATTATATCATCTGTGAAAGAACTGAAGTAGGATTTAATGAACTGTGGTGAGGGCATCAGGGGCTCCCGATTCTGAAACAGAGAAAGGTAATTCCAAGTCACTCCAAGCCATGGTAAGATCAGATGGTAAAGATGGAAATGGATAACAAATGTGATTATTAAAGAAAACGGATGGAAGAATCAATGTACAACTTCCACTATCTCATCTGATAGCCTGATATTTTGGATTTGCCAGTTTGATGTTTAGGGATTCTTTAAGCTTCAGATCACAATGCAATACCCATCACCAGTGAAAATAAAGTGATGATATTCAGGGGGGAGGGATCCTTCCACATATGTGGCTAGAAATAAGGACTCTTAGGATATCATAAGACACTGGGGAGATGTACTAAGGCATTGGGTGTGCACATAAATTGGGTGAAAAATGCAAGCTGGTGATTTAAGCATGAGCCTAAATTCAAGCAGATTCTGAATGGCAGTTTTCTCTTTCCTCCAACTTGTCCAGGAGAAGCTGCTGTCATTGTTACAATGGAGACTAATGAAGCAATATCCTAGTTCTGTGTGGAACTTGGCCCAAATACCACACATTTTACTTAAAGTCACAGAAGCAACACCTCTCAGGTACTGAATCTTTTCTACAGCCAAAAAATATTTCTTGCTTAAAATAAACTGCACACAAGAACTACAATTTAATCTCTCCTGCAGGAAAACAATGAAGGCAGTCTTCTGAAGCTCACCTATCTTGTGATGCTGCATCCACCACACTCATAACACAATTTGTTGTTACCTCGACACTACACATTTACCTGAATTTCTGTAGGAAAGAAATTCAGCATCTCAAAACCAACATGGATTTCAGTACTTCAACCACCATCAAAAAACAAGCAAGAATGCTTTAATAACAAGCAAGAACATGTTAATACCTGTCCCAACCTTTTTCTAAACCTACAGTCATTTTAAATGACTGCTCCTGTCTACCTCTATGCTTCCACAGTTCTCTCCTCTGCAGTTTCCAAACATTCATGCTCTGTTCCAACACACCCAGTTTCCATGAAGTTGCAAGTTCAGAAAAGCCCTATGTAGGGCAGCACACCAACTTGGGGTGTCTCCTGAATGTCATAACAAATTTCATCATTACAACTGCTAGAAGTAGATCTCTTTTCCCTGCTGAGGTTCCAAAAACTTTGGAGAGGCCTCAAAGGAAATAACATCGGTACAATGGCAGCTTTGTAGAAACCAGTTTGTGTTGCTTCTTACACTTCAGCACATGAAGACAGCGACTTGTTTACAACATCTGACAGAATGCCAACAACCAACTTTTCAACAACTGGTCAGGTGAAATAACAATTAGTCAGCAATATCACAAGTCCTACCTTGTACTTCTCTTTGGCCTTTTCTTTTCCAAGGAGTTTAAGAACTTTATCAGCTAATAACATACTTTGCTGGTTTTGGAAGGCTTCTAAAATGCAGACTGCAGTGACATCTATGAAACAACACACAAAAGAGAGATTAAAGGAATTCTGATAATCACTGGAGCACACTACAATTGCCACTGAATACAATGAAGTACTGCCAAACTAATACACGTCCTCTTCTGAGGCAAAAGCCTCTGTTTCCACTTTGCTGTATTTACTGTATTTTTCAAGACACAATTTTGTCTCCAAAATGATCTTCCTGGGATAAAAGGACTTCATGACAGTGTAGGAAAAGAAATTACATTTATTTTTCTCTTCATGCTGTTATCTAGAGACAAACACACTTAAATGAACACTGAAAATGCATACCTCCATTGAGGCTTTCACCATTTTGAAACTTTGAGGAGAGTAATTACGTTCATATGATGTCCACATTGAAAGTGCTAACACAGCTTCTCTTCTGGGACTGGTCTTTATTTTCTACTTCTAAAATTCACATTCAGTCCCATCACATCTCACTTACTCCTCAGTTTAAGAAATATTCCTATATTCTATCTCTAATTTTTCTGCTCACCTCTGTGACTTTGGAAGGGAGCAAGGAGAAATACCTTGCTGGTCTATTTAAAGTACCCACCCCTATCACACGGCTTTCATTCACACAGAGAAACCTCTGCAAATGTTAACCCACTGTTGCTCGAGTGAAACTTAGCAGTGTGAAATGCACTCTTACCACACACTGTTTCTCTGGATCCTCCACTTAATGCAATGCTACCACAGGTTTTCCCTGTTTAGTTTTCATTTAAACATCAGTGAAGATGAACAGAGCCTGGACTTGAAATTCAAGCAGTGAATTGTCTGAATATGCTTGAAAGTAGATGTCTTACTCTGGAGTTTTAGTATAGTTTCTGTAATTCTACACTGCTAGAGGGACTATTAAGCCATCATTCATACAGAAACTCCCTGCAACTCTGGCATGGTCAGGAAGCACATCAGAGTCCCTGGGAAAATACGGTACCCCCAGAAAGAGCATGTTATACAACCCCAGCAGACACACTCTGCCCAAAGACTGCTGCACTCCAGGCTTGGCTGCAGCAGCAACGTCTTCCCAAATGATACTGCCAGGGATCACTGGAGGAGTTTTCTGCTGGTAGTGGCAGGGGTTTTGAGGTTTATCTGGTTTTGCTTTCCTCCACTACATGGGCAGTAAGGTTACTTCCTGGGATTTTCTGGCCATATGTGGTCGGCAGGTAAAAGCAGAGTTATAGAAAAACAGTGTAGTTCAAAACAAAAGCAAGAAAGTTTCGGATCTGAAAAAACTGCAAGCAAAAAATCAAATACAAATCAACGCTGAAAATAATTGTCACTAGCATTCCTGCTATTAACACTAAAAAGAAGTTACATTTAAAACTGTCCTACTGTCACAGGGACACTTGATCTTTCTGGGGCTTTTAACACCTGGCAGCTACATAAGGCTTAGATTTTATAACAGCACTCTGGAAGTGCAGCTGATACAGAGTGGTAGCAAAGGAGTGCACTAAATGAACTAAGTTGTCCTTTTCTAGTCAATATGGTCTTAAAGGGCATAAAGGCATTCTGTCAGCAGATAAACAGAGAGATAAAATTTCCCCATCTAATTTACCTTCTAATTTGGCAGACCTAATTCTCAGCCGTTACACATAATGAAACTAATTTAACAGTTAGATTTGGCAACCAAAGCACTGCCTTATTTTCTGTCCTTCTTTGATAATGGGCACAGCTGAGAATTTCATTTGTCTTTTAACTTAACATCAGCAGGAATTTCACTTGATGAAATTTATATGGGTAATTTCAAGCAATGTACTGTAGATCAAAAGCGCCCTGAGACAACACATTTGACCTGTAGTTCTTAACTTCCATGGCTTCTCAATTACATCTTCCTGACAGTTCAAAATGTATCCTATTTAGGAATAGCACTTGGAAGGATTTGACACAGTAATTTCTGCCAAATACATAGTATTAATATTTTTTTTAAAAATCAATCTGTTCTGGTTTTCATAAGCTATGCATCAGAACAAAATGCTGCTGAAGCTGTTTTCCCTCTAATACCTGTCCAACGCATTTTAATTACTGTAATACTTTTACTTCTGACCCATGTATGTACACCTGCAAAAACACCCTCATTTCTCTAGTAGTAGTATAATTTCCCTAAAACAGGAAGAAGAAAGTCTGTTTACTGCATGGAAAGAAAATTACTGTTGTCCTGGTTGTCATGTTGGATGAAATCTATTCTAAAGTGAAGGAGTTTCCTGGAAAAATAATACATTGAGTTGCTACAGTAACATCAATTTCTCAGCAGTTACTACCAATGGAAGCAGAAGAGAGCTTGAGAAATGTGAAAAGGTTTCTTCTGATGAGAGAAGAATATGTATTTGCAGAAGC
Organism: Platysteira castanea; assembly: GCA_013397175.1. Classification (NCBI taxonomy): domain Eukaryota; kingdom Metazoa; phylum Chordata; class Aves; order Passeriformes; genus Platysteira; species Platysteira castanea. Next base: position 948,263 of record VYXC01012426.1, on the reverse strand, counting down.
TATGAATGGTTTTAAATAAATAATCCTGTATTACCGTAGCTACAGAAGTAACAAAACAATTCCAGAAGTTGCCATCTCCAAAGCAGCAGAGTTAATTTCACTTTTAAGTATACACAGCATGAGCCACCCACCTTCTAAACATTCCTTCTTATTGTCTAGCTTCTCATGGGCTTTTGCGCGTCTGAAGAGAGCTTTGACATATTTAGGGTTAAGCTCAACAGCCTTTGTGCAATCTTGTGCCACTTCTGTCCATTTTTGCTGCGGGCAGAAAAACAAGACAGTGAGAGAGGCCCCTGTGTTGGCTTCCCACCGCCAGCTCCGCGGTCGCGCGCATCCAACGTGGCTGCAGCTCCCGGGCTCCATTTCTCCCTGCTTGCCTCTGCTCCTGCAAGTCCCTCAGGGAGAAACTGCCTGGGCACCACTGCAAACCATCTGCACCAGAAAAGCCACAGAACAGAAACGGAATTCCTACAGAAGTATTAAATCAGACAGTGTACAAATCCCATGGAAGAACATAGTGAGTTGATGCAAAGATGCTTGCGGGAGGTAACACTGGGACTGAAAGACTGGTGTAAAACAACTAGAAGAAAAAAGATGGAAATATATGAAAACAAACAAGTTTAACAAAGTGCTATAACTTTTTAAAAAAATTATTTAAATTTATCAAAACATGCTTTTCTAATAGAGGAATCAAATACATTTGGGATTCATTAAGGCATGAATTTGTGTTGGACAAGAACTGTTTTACCTCTCCTCTAACATCAGATTTATGTAAGCACAGTCTCTCACTTCATACGTCAGACTGTACAAAGCCAACTTTTCCACTCCTTTATACAGCTCACCAACTCGACCTCATAAGCAAATCCATCATACCATAATAAGCAACACTGGTTGACTTCTAAAATAACACCAAGTATACTCAGCTGTCAAGTAAATGTTACTTCTCCATTTGCAAAATTTAGGTCTTGGCCTTTACTAGGATCTCTGTGAAATTTTTGTTTAAATTTTGAAGTAGCATCCTTCCAAAATATTTGGCTTTTCACCTTTCTTTCACAGTTAAACACTCAAGATAAATAAAATTAACTTATACACAAGAAAATTGTTCCAGAGAATAAGAAATTAAAACTTTGTCTTAGAAGAAAAGGATGCATAAGAATTACGTAAGATAGACTGAGAGTAGTTAACAGAAAATAATTTTATTTATACATAGTAAGGTATGATGATCAGAAAAAAGCTACAACAGCATCTTGTTGTGAAGGCAGCAGATGTTATCACTTACGGCATTTCAGTGGATGAGAGTGACAAAATACAAAATTGATAATGCTGCCTTTTATAATAAACACATAATTATCTTTAATTTCTTACCAGTTGTTCATAGGCAGCAGCTCTATTTTGATAGAAGGTAGAAAGATCAAGGTTTTTCTCAGGAGGGCACAGGCTGATAGCCTCAGTATAACACTGAATAGCTAGCTCATATTTTCCTGCTTTAAAGTATTTGTTTCCTTTGTTCTTGGCTGCTTGGGCTCTACCAAGAGGGCTCTGAAAAAGAGAGTGATAGGTCAGCGCAAATTAAAAAGGCATCACAGCATACAAGCTATGCACTTTAGGGCTCATCTTCAAAGATATAAAAATGGATATGGGTTGTAAACTGTAGCCCAGACTTCTGAAAAACCTCACTGCTTTCGTTTCCTGGAAACACCCAACAATTTTCTTTTGCAAGTGTATCAGAAAGGAGACAACCTTTTCACAAGATTCACTATAGCGTTAATAAACAATGCAGTGATTTCTGTTTGGAAAGCCAAACAGATTGTAATCTTTCACATGGCTGGTGGTCAGAAGAACCAATGAGGTAAGTTGTTTCTCCAAAGGCTAAACGTGCAAGGACAACAAAGCCCTCAAGGCAATTCAGACAGAAGTTTCCTTCTGAAATACATACAGCCTGTAAGACCAGAGGTGACTCATCAGACCACGAATTAAATATGGAAAACATCTTGTGGAAAGACCTACTGAACAAGACAAATAAAACCTGTAAGGAAAATAAAGCTGGTTTGCTTTCATGCACTAGACATATCAACTGAAGCTGACTCCTCTACAGCTTCACACACTCTGCTTCACACAGTGACAAGTGTTGGACCATCACCATCTTAGCAGGGGATGGCAAACTTTGCTGACTGGCCTGAGATCCTGCTAAATGCATTTTTATGTTCTGCACCACATGTTGATGACCTGTATTTCTACAGAAACTAACACTGCTACTTTCAACCCCTGGATTTACTAATCAGTTATCAAATCTTGTGGTTTGTAAGGCATCAGATGTAAAAATGGTCTCTCTATCAAAGGGGTGTGACCTGCATTCAACAAATAAAGAGCTGCAAAAATCAAATCTAACACTGATCTTCTGGATTTCTGCTCCCCTGTCACAGCCTTACTTCATGGACAACATTTTGGAGCAGTTCTGCCAGTCAAAAATGAACAGATGTACGAGCACACATGCCATTCTACCAACCTTTCTGAGGAGGGAAAGACTACAGACTGGGGACAGGAATGCCTTTAACAATAGCTGCAGGATTCACTGCATCTCACCTGCACTTCAGATCATTCAGGATTTGTTGGAAATTGTCCCTGCTGCTCTTTGATCATACTTCTGCTTCCTCTCCCCACTCATCCACTGCCAGAGCCAAACTACAACCAGAGAGCTGTAACACAAATTTAAAAGCAACTTTGCATTTCATTTGCCCATTTCCCTTAATGTCTGCTCACTTCATTCCAACCTGATCATTTTTTGCATCTAAGTGATTTACTTTAAAACTGAAAAACTGAGGAGAAGCCAGGACTTGCCCTACAACCTGTCTTTTAAGGCCTGGATCCCTGTCCTGGCAGCAGAGAATCAGATAATGGGTACTAGCCTTAGCTCCTACATAAAAGCAGGCATCCAAATAGAACAAAAGTATCTTAGAGGCATTCTCCTGAGGGGAGACTTACAAGTGAAACCATATAAGGGAGAGAATTTCTTAAATATCCCTACTGCCAGAAAAGCTCTTCTCTCACAAGTCATTAATCATTGGGCTCACAGGAAATCAATCTGCACCATCTTCATTGTTCACAGAACAAGGCAATCTGCTAGGCTTTCAGATTTTTCTATTTTAAGGCTTTGAATTTAATTTGATAAAAGATTATTAACTTCACCCCATACACTGTGTGTAACTCTATGGATACATAAGCCAGAATTAGAGTGCAAATATTTTTATTGAGAGCCAAGTAATTGTGTATCTGATAAGTTGTTTCTTTAAAACTTAATCAAAGTCTCAAAAGGTTAAATTTATTTTGAGCAGGTCCTAAATTTATCTCCAAATACAACAATGCTTTTCTTTTAACAAAGGGAAGGGTTATGCATATGCTGCAAACTTAAATGCATGCAAGTCAGCTTGAATTTTTTCTTGTGCATTTCTAGAGCAAACCACATTAGAAACGCTTTTGTGTAATAATCTTAGAAAATTCAGTGCTGTTCCAATTAACTTGGGTCAAAAAAGAAAAACAAATTATATGGGCCACGTTGTAACATTCATACATGTGTTCCCAGCAGAAAATTATTTAAAACTGCAGAGATTAAGCCAAACTGCAACTAGATTACAGCTTTATGATCACCGCCAATTGCTGCAGCCGAGGGATCTCCCATCCCAGTATGTGCCCCAGGCTGAGCAGTCTGTGGGCTCCATCCTAAGCACTCTGAGAGCCCTGTCCCACAGTCCTTAAGTAAAGACACAAAGCTACAGATGAGGACTGCTGGATAACACCCATTGGCTGCCCCATTTGGTGTGGGACACCGTGCCAGGTGTGGGAATTGTAACTGCGAACAAGACGTGTAGTTTTGGGCCATCACTGGTGCTCTGCTGGTCTTTGGGAAGCATCAAGTCTTAAGACAAGCCTATCAAGCACACACAACAGTGATCAAAAACTTCAGAGACTGCAGACACGATGTCACAGTTATTAAAAGCAGTAACTCTGTTATATGAGTAAACTTCTAGTAACAGTTGCAGGGTTGCAGACCACACAACCAATCATACAGAAATGAAACATGGAACATTTACTGACTCCATGGGCATCCTCTGCCGCACTCATTCCATGAGGCAAGAAATGTGGGGGTGAAGAGGCAGAACTTAGAGCACAACATGCTCTCATGCAATAAAGTAGTGCCCAAGGCAAAGAAGAAATCCACTTGTTTGTTTATGCTGCCTTAAACTAGACTGCTTGCTCTGAGATGTTTTCTCTCTGCACCCTTACTCAAACTACTCTGCTGTAGCTCTCAGTATGCACCCAAAACACCAGCAAATCCAGTGTATGTTTTTGTTGGGTTTGGTGAGGTTTTTTGCCATAGTTGGAGGTTTTTTGGTGGTTGTTTATTTAAAAAGAAAAGATAATAAAGAACTCACGTTACATTATAGTCTGCAATACCTTTTTGTGATAGCACTAATGAGAATATGAAAATTAATTCTTCACATAAGGTCAGTTTTTGAAGCTTTGTCAAGCCTTAAATCTAACCCTGACAAATTTTTAAAGCATATTTTTAAGCACAAGTAATCAAAAAACCTCACTTCTTCCATTTTCTTGCCAAAGTAATAATTCTAGACATGATTTTCCAATTACACTGCCTCTCCTCACCTGACCCATTGCCATCCTACGCGGCACATGGGACACTTTTTATCCTCAAGGTGAAAGTCCATACAGAGCAAGAAAAACTCTCCAGTTTGTCATATTTTGGTCAAAGAATCTGTGCAACAACCAAACCAACTCAATAAAATGAATCTAAGTTCATAACAGCTCAACAAAACAAATAACTCAAAAATTAATAGCAGCTACACAAAAAATAACATCTCAGTACTTAGAACTGCTTTCAGCAACTGTTCACTAACAAGTCCCAGAACAGAGCTTAAGCCAAAGGATGCTTGTGAAATTAAGTTATCAGTTATCCAGGCACCTGAACAAGCAGATTGCTAACTTTTTAAAGAATAGACAACACTGACAAAATATTCTTAACTTCTACTTCAGCCCCAGCAAATGGGCTTTCCTCACAGAATGTTCCAAAACTGCATGCAAACAGCAACTTAACAGCAACAGACTGCCAGCTGCAAGAATAATAATGCTTAGTAACTCCCAGCAATGGCAATATTGTTAAACTACCGGTTCAGAACTTTATCTATGTGAGGGAGACTTATTCAAAGCAGAACAAGAAATTTCCTGCCAGCCAATGATGACAGTGATTCACAACAGAACCACGAGCAGAGAGTTTCAGCGTTTTCTTTTGGCTGAAAAGGATTTGCATGAGCTCTTGTCTGACAGATGACATGGAGGGCGACTACTGTTTCAGCCATCTTAATTCAACTTGCAAAAAAATAAAGCCTTGGTCTAGATCTCTTTTTCGTCCTTTCCAAGTGAGAGGACTCTCTTAACAAGATGAAATACCAGGAAAAAAAAATCCTGTTCTTTTCCGAGTACCTATCTTTCCACTTCTTTTTTTGTTTTTTACTAAGATTCATCTCAAGTCTAATTTCAAACAAAGGTATTAACCGAATATAAATGGTTTTAAAAGTCTCCTTAGCACTAAAATCACTATGAAAAAAAGGCATGTTTACATGAGCTTTAGAAGTAAATTCAAAGCACAAGCAAGGATGTATTATAGTCAGAAATAACGAAGCTGAAGTTTACAGGACAATTTCACAATGTGCTGTCAGTCATCTTCCTGTTAGATGAATTTGCCAGCCACGCCTTCCATGAATAAGCGAGCTGCATATGAGCTGCCAAAAGTCTAAGAATTGTTCTACTGCTGCTCTACACACATTTAGGAGTTTTCTACACCTGTCCACTACAGCTGTCATGAAACAGAAGACTTACAGTAGGTTGATAGTGAGACTTACTAAGCAACAGGTGCACAGTACAATAGAAATGACTTTTTAGTTACTTTGATCAGTTCAGAGTAAGTACCAACATGAGTGTGTCTAGACTAAGGGGTTCGATTCGTTCATATCCTGATCTGATGTCACAGCAGTGAGAGAGGCAGAATTCAGCAATTGCTACTAAAACAGATACTGGCAAGAAGCCAAGCTAGTTGGCTGCTGGTCCCGATATGTGGCACCACAAAGGCGGAGGAGTTTGTCACGTTCACTCACAACTGCACTCAAGGACTATACCCAGCTCACAGGAAAGTGTGCGGTGACAGCGAACTGCCGTGGACCCCAGCGGCTTTGTCTGCAATACACACAAGGCCACCCAGCTGACCTCTCACACCAAACACAGGGTTACCCTGTGAACTTGCTGAAAGAGTTAAGGGGTGAGATTTGGACTATCACAGAGCTGCAAAAGGAATTGATTCCAGCTCCAGGGGAGAAAAATATTGAAGCAACCAACACAGTACCTCACTGACTAACCAGTGTTCACCCCTGTAAGAAAAGGAGGATATAAAACCTGTTAAGAATTTATCATGGATTAAGTTAAAAAAAAAGAATCAATTGGGCACCAACTAAAGCAATATATGCAAAGCATTCCATGTTTTAGTTAGGCACTATTCCCTACAAACTAGGAGAGCACATACAAAGCAACTGTTACTGAGTGACTAAAACACATTCCATCTAAATTATAAGAAACAACAACAGTCATTAACAGATGCAATTTGGCTTTACGACTTTTGAGTCATCCATAGATGAAGTTTTATCACCACCATTTAACTGGTCCAATAATACCAGTTTACTGTACTGCTGAGGAGCTGTGCTTACAGGAGAAGGAACCTCAAAAGTAGTTCAGCTTTTCCCGATATAGCACCTGTGCTAAGGGCTTCTGCCAACACAATGTCGGTCACAGATCACACACTTGGCCAGTGCACCGATGCCAGGAGAATCCTCTGGTGTAGACACAGCCTGGGAAAAAAATTTGAGGCCTGTGCAGCAGGTAAAAGAAAAGTTCGAACTGCATGCGAAATAGTAACAAGTCTGAATAAAGAACAGGGAAGATATTGGACCTTATATATTTTTAAAGAACAAAGAAAAAAAATTCAAGGTCCTGTCTGCAGAAACAATGACCAGAACATCAGATGGGTACAGGGGCTGACTTAATGAAAAGCACAAAAAAGTATTAGTCCTAAGGCACATTTATGAGTAAAAGAATAGTTAGTTGTCACAGCTGTCGGTAGAGAATTCATTATTGACCCATGCGTTTTCCAAAAGATTTTCCTCTTGTATTTCAACTGTGAAATGAATTACTGGCTCTTATTCACTGGGCAGACTTGCATGTGAAATCCAACTGAGTGTCAAAAAATACCCCATCGCACTAGAAAGGCAGACTAATACAATGCAGGCAGTTTTACAAGTGAAGCATCTGCAGCGGTTGTATTTTCAATCATGGGTCTTATCAATAACATCCATCATTAATAAAATACGAGAGGAAACATGAAATTTACATGGTATCATTGCTTTGGATATGAGTAACAGAAAGACAATTCTGCACACACACATAAAGCAGTCAAGGGAACTTGAAGCCACATTTATTTTCCGGCTGCAGCCATATTTTGACCAGCTAGACAATTATCTCATGTAATCAGTCAAATCTGAGAACTTCTGCAGCTTTCCTAAGCAATATCTCTCATTTCTCTACAGTGTAAGCAGTGATACTCTTCAAGAAACTTTGGATCACTCAACTTACTCTTAAATGCATGGAGTCTTCTGGTAATTCAATTTGTGGAGCAACACACAGTATTTTAAATCAAATGCTATGTAAGTGTTTTAAATGTTTTAAATGCTTCCTTCCTACAACTGCAGAATGACTAAAAACCCTTGGATATTACTGGAATTCAGAAACACAATCAAGGAACTCAGAGTGAACACACCAACAGGGAAGTCACTGCAGCAAGACAAAGGTCACGAGCAGCCTGCAAACCAGAGCTCACACTCAGCACACTCCCATAAATATGCCAAATGCTGCTGGCAGCTATGAGGCAAAGTTACCACAGCAAACAGTCTGAATTTGTCCTCTGTACATGACTTGTTCAGTACTGTTTGGTGCCCAGGAAGGAACAAATCACTGAATTCCATTAACTGCCTCAAGGTCCAGCATAGGCTTTACAGCTTGCTGTGCTTCCAGGAATGCCCGAGGGTACCTATGATTCACAAGCTGGGGAAGTTGCCACCTTCCTTACCACTCCCATGTGTGGCTGCCACTGCCTGCCCAATCGAGTCAATCTTCATCATTCAAGCCATCAACGTTAAAACGGACTTTTTCCAGCCTCCAGAAAGTGATTTTTTTCTCTCCTGATCATTTCAGATGGCAAGTTTAAACTGGCCAACAGGTCAAAGCATTTTGGGTGATGCACAAGAATGGGAGAAGAAAATGCAGTACGGGATATTCTTATCAAAGCCAACCAGTCTGTCGAATCCATCACTTTAAACATGCTTGTCAACTGCAATCTCACCTCAGTAATGCAGCGTGACTGGCAAGGTACCTCTGTGACTGCAGACGTGCAAGAAGTGCATCTTAGAGACATTTTTCCAAATACAGATATACAAGAGAACCATGGATCTGATCTGGACTTCAATCTTTCACATTGTCCTTCAGTGATTGCGCAGACTATTTTAACTGAAAATTCTCAGAATGGTAGTTTACAACAGGATAAATGTATGTTTTGAGAGCACGCCTACTTAGGCAAATTCTACATTTAAACTCTCTACTGCATAAACTGTGTGGCTTCTATATTTTCATAGGACATACTCCATTTTAAAACAATCTTGATGGTGTTTTCTTCCTGCTCTGCTGTATCCAGCATCTCACACACAACACATCACAGATTTCCTTTTCAAAACACTATTCCTGGATGAAACTTACTCACAGCTATTCTAGACCTCAAATGCAGAGTACATTCCCCCCTCAGCAGCACAGATCCATGATCAGCCACTCGATGAGAAGATGCATTTGGCAACACCTGTTCTCGGAACAAACTACCCCTGATCACTGTGTGGCAAGGGCAGAACTGCGACCCTGAACGCCCGGCTAAGAGCACGGTGGGTCACACAGGCTGACCACAGAGACACATGGAGCTCTGTGAGCAGGTCCAGCCAAGGGTGACAAAGGTGACTAAGGGACCCTAAAAGAGAACGGCCTGATCAACCTTGAGAAGAGATGACTGAATGGGGACCTCATCAATATCTATCAACATTTGGAGGGAATGTGTCAGGAGGACTGGTCCAGGCTCTCTGCTCGGTGGTGCCAAACAATGGGACAAGAAGCAACGGGCAGAAACTGATGCAGAGAGGTTTCCCCCGAACATCAGGAAGAACTTCTTTACTGTGCAGTGACCGATCGCTGCAAGAGGTTGCCCAGAGAGGCTGTGGAGTCTCTCTCACTGGAGATAGTCCAGACCGTCTGGACACATCCCGTGCCCTGGGCTGACCCTGCTCGAACCGGGAGACTGGACCAGATGACCCACTGTGGGCCCTTCCGATCTGCCCAGTCTGTGATTCTGTGACCTGCCGGGCGTGTCACGCAGAGCACGATCAGGATGTCACCCGAGCTCCATCCCATCACACGCCTGCTCCTCGGTCGGGACCGGCACCCTGAAAGTCGCTTTCCGGACCGGGCCAGCGGCCTGCTGGGCCCTGCCTCCCGCAGATTGCAGCCCGGGTATCCCCACGCTGCTCCGGGCGGCCCGGCCGGCGGCGGGACCCCGGTCCCGGCCCCGGCCCCCCGCGCGGCGAGTCCGGCCCCTGCC